>CADDXX010000645.1:334974-351089 GCA_902810485.1 Alauda arvensis
TGCCATCCCCCCACTTAGACTATTTTGTATCCGCCTTTTAAGTCAATACAGTGCAACTGCAAACAGTGTGTTTGTCTGCTAATTATTGTCTGTGGAAACATATTTGTGGAGAAAAACGAAAAAACAACTACAAAAAAAAAAAAGAAGACAGGCTTTAGTAGAGTTTTAGTCCCACCTGGGTATCTGCTTTCTATTTTTGTTATCACTTACTTGTAAGAGTGTGACTAGACTACAGTTCTGTATTTTTAAAAAGGAAAAAAAAAAARAAAAAAGGTAGGATTCTTTTTTATTACTGTACACACAAATGGCAAAGAATGAAAGCACTGAACTCAACTGCATCAAGCRTTCATGAGTCTAACAGAGGTTCCTTGTAATGTATGCCCATGCTTTTTACATTTTGGTTTCTAGCTAGGAGTTCCTTTGCTAGCCCTGGACGTAGAACCCATTGTAAATAGTAGCCAAATCATGTCTGGATTTATACTTGATAATAATTAGCCCCAGAGCCAAATATCTTGCATGGACAGAGAGGTATTTGGCTTTTTTCACAGTCTTAGGGCTCCAGTTGTCCCACCCATGGCTYCTGGGCTGCGTTGCTTTTGGGGATAGACGAGGTCAGCAATTCCAGCTCTCCAGGCCCAGCACAGGATCTGCCTGAGGAGGGGGAGCAGGAGTTTGGGAAGTGTTTGCTAACCTGTGGTACAGACAGCATTTCCTATTCACAGCTCTGCACTTAGGTTGGGAAAAGTGTAAAACCATGAACCCACAGCCAACCAAAAACCTGAAGAGCACTGTGAGGTCCTGTGAGGTCCTGCTGGGGCTGAGCCCRGRGCTGGCACCTCCTCCTGRGACCTTCCAGGAAGGGTTCATCACMAGGAAATTCATGGCCCTGAAGCAYAACTGRTTCCCCCTGCCTAGAGGAACTCTTTTCTGCCTTCCTGGAGCCCCTTTTCCAGGGGAATCCACGAGGGGCAGAGTGAGGAGCATCCCCCAGCTGCCCTGTCCCCCCTGATCCCCCTGCTCATGCACAAACCTCTCCAAGGCCAATGCACTGCCCCCAGCAGCCCCCAGGGGACAGGGACACGTCCCATTCCTGCTCTGAGCAGTGATTTTTTACCAACATCACAGCTAAAAGAACAGCTCTAAGAGTGTTTGAGGCTGGTTCAGCAAAGGGATGGTTTTTTTTTATTTTTAACCATCTGTCATAACCTCTCCCGATGTAATATTTATATGCACATATACACACACACACACATGTAACTAATTACAGACACATACATGTATAGATAATTAATGCTGATTGCACATAGGAGCTGCACCCTGCTTTGGCAGCACTCCTGCTGAGTGAGTRATGGCTGATGCATTAACTCCAAACCCTCCCTAGAATCCCACCCTAGGAACAGTAGGGCTATGGCTGAGCCTCCAGCAGCTGCACCAGCTTCCAGCCATTTATTCCAGTGCTGTGATATGTTACCCAAAACTATGTTTAGTCCTGTTTTGAAAGATTAAAATGCTCTGCCTTTTGCTGCTTCCTGTAGGAGGTTATACTGCAGTTAATCTTATCATTACTGGGTTTTTTTAATGTTTTAATTTAATTTTTTGCTTTATTTTCAGTAACTGTCACCACCTGAGCACCCCTGCCCTTCTAGATCAGAGGCCTTGCTCTCCTCCACCTTTGCAACCTCCTCTCCACTGGCACAGAGTGAGGGTGAAATGCTGACAGGGGACAGGAATAAACCTTACAAAGAGTCAGGGATTCCACGTGGATTCTTGGTGCTGCCTTTCTTATTCCTGCTGTCGTGTGGAGTGCTGAACAAGGCACTTCACATCTCTCCCTCTGCAAACAGCCATCGTGGCAGYCCTCCCCCAAAGCACTACTGGGGCTTTTAATTGCTGTCAATCAAGCTTTTTTGGAAAAGAGAGTCTAACACTCCATTTTAAGAGGTTAAAAAGGAGGAAAGCCAGTTGCAGGAGTTTCTGGCTGGCTGCTTGGGCTCTGCTTCCCACGGCCTCTGTTTTCTTCCACAGAACAGGAATTGTTCTCCCTGCTGGGGAGCCAGGGCKTGTGCCTCTGCCCTGAGCTGGGCAGGTGCTGCCCCACGCTGTCAGCTCCTCAGCACAGCCTCTCAGGGCACAAAAACACCGAGTTARGGAAGTCTGAGCCTACAGAAACACGGCTAGAAGTATTTTTAATGGAGCCATTGGCTCCCTTTGTCCTCTGAAGTCACCCAAGTAAAGCTTCCGAAAGCACCTGGAACTGTGTTGTGGAAAAGMTGGGTGACCCCAGGAGAGCACTGTGCACCCCTGGGAGCTGCAGGGACTGGGATACATCCCTGGAGGGACAGGAATCCATCCCTGGAGGGACTGGAATTTATCCCCACAGGGATCTATCTGCACAGAGACAGGACAGGGATC
Source organism: Alauda arvensis (assembly GCA_902810485.1). Lineage (NCBI taxonomy): Eukaryota > Metazoa > Chordata > Aves > Passeriformes > Alaudidae > Alauda > Alauda arvensis. The sequence goes on from CADDXX010000645.1 coordinate 337,387, forward strand.
CATCCTGCAGGGACAAGGATCCAACCCCACAGGGATCCACTCTGCAGGGACAGGGATCCATCCCTGGAGGGACTGGAATCCATCCCCACAGGAACAGGGATCCATCCTGCAGGGATAGGGATCCATCCATGGAGGACAGGGATCCATCCGTGGAGGGACAGTGACCCATCCCAGCAGGGACAGGACAGGGATCCATCCCCACAGGGATCCATCCTGCAGGGACAGTGACCCATCCCAGCAGGGAGCTGCCCTACAGCCCATCACCCCTGACCCCAGGGGGCAGAACGGCTTCCCCGAGCTTTAGAATCCTCGAACAGCACCGAGAGAACTGGCCAAGCCACCCCTGACAATTCCTGAGGCTGAGCTTCACCYGAAGGACGTGGCTCATTCCCTGCAGTGCTCCCAGTGCTCCCAGCCTTACCAGCACCCCAACCCCATCCAGGGGCACACCCAAGAACCAGCACCTGGCTCCAGCGGGGTCCCTCTGCCAGGAGCAGCCCCAGGAGCAGGGCAGGCTCTGGGAACAGTCCCAGGAACAGGGGCAGACTCTGGAACAGCCCCAGGAGCAGGGCAGGCTCTGGAACAGCCCCAGGAACAGCCCCAGGAGCAGGGCAGGCTCTGGAGCAGCCCCAGGAGCAGCCCCAGAACATCAGTGCTGTGCTGGCACTTCAAAGCCTTCCCCCTCCTCTCATCCCTTGGGACTGTGTATAGTTTTAGGAAAAAAAAAAGTTCCTTTAAAAGAGATGAAAACAGAYCCTTTGTACAAACAGCAAGTGGAAGGGCATTATTTTTTTCAGATTTTCCTAAAGCAATATTAAAAATATCAAAGGAGCAACTSCTTTTTCTGAGCATTTTATTTCCTTTCCAAAGCTTTTTCTGAAATATTTGCACCAATTTTCAGCCCATTCTGCCAATAGATTTCTTCTCCTCTCCCTGGCATTGAGCTGCTAACAGGATTCACACCCAGCTGGCAGCAAATGATAAAAACACCTTTCACACACAGGCTTTGACTTCCATCTACTCTTTCCAAAAGCCACTTTTTGCTTTTATTTCCCTTAAAAAGACAAACTAAGTAACACATGTGGAATAAAGCTCATGGATAATTCACAAAACATCTTTCTTTACTTGCCCAGAAAGASCAAATTTAATCAGTGCCACTTGTTTAACCTAAACCTGTTGCTAATGCACCTGTACTGCAGCCCAGCATTTGTCATTCTTAAGGTGTGTGCATGAAAATCAGATTAGAACCAGCAAAAGAATGCAAATTTCCTTCAAGATTTTGCTTTTTTTATGTAAAGAGGCTGCAAACATGTTGCATCTCTACATGTATTGTAAAGAAAATTCAGGAGATTAAAAATCACATTTGATTTGTGTGTTGCAACATCCCTTGGACTTTGTAAGATTTTRATCTGTTGGACTAAGGCAGAGTTACAAAGCACTTGTGGAGAGCTGGTGAACATCAGTAGCTTTGAACTGCAAACTTAATTCTGCTTTTAAAGTTAGAATAAAACACCTTTCCTCATCATTCACCCACCCAGCCTATCTCAGTGTTTTGTTTTAGAACACTTCTAACAATTGGAGCCAACTGCAGTAGATCCATGGGTTTAGAGCTCAAGTTTTTAGGCTTTGTATTTGCCAAAAATGCTGTTTCTRAAGCTGTAAGAGCAAAGGGAAGGCAGAGAACATCAGGAGCTGAGCAGCAGCAGCCTGGTTCTGCTCCTGAGCAACCCCTAAGTGACCTGAAGAAGTCATTTCACCCCTCTGCCAATCCCACAGCCTGCAGAGCAAGGAGCACCTCCTGCTGCACTGAGCTCAATTCACYCCAAATGCCACAGGGAATTCTGGAGGCAGAGTGCCAGAGCCTGGGCCAGGAATGCTGCAGGTGACACCAAGAGCTTGTGGGACTCCCTCCTCCTGTTCCCAGCCAGGTCTGCTCCTCTGTGTGTCCATGTGTCCCTCCCAGTTAAACCAGTGCTGCTCAGAGCCTCAGCTGGGGGAAGGTCCCCACCACAGCCCCCATTGTCCAACCACCACTGGGAGCTCCCAGGGGGGCTCCCTTGGACCAACCAAGTCTCTCAAAACAGTGTGATGGTCTATTTTTGATAAACTGCTATGGCATTCCAAAGCAATGGTGTGTTTTTCTTTAGGAGTTCTRTGTCATAAGAAGCTCCCCACCTCATTATTTTCTATTTTCGTACTTGAAATGGGCTTTGCTTTACAAATGTCAAGAGGACAGATGTGAAGAGTACTGGACACAACTGCAGGTAGCTTCATTTGAGAACAACTTTCTAGAAGAACCAAGTTTCCTGTTGTCTTCTTTTGGAATTGTAGTGCATATGTTGAAACTTGTATATCATTTACAGTATTGAGTCTTGTGCCACTGCTGTACCTGATGTATCCAACCCGGATTAAACAGAGTATGTGCCACAAATACCAACAGGATGCTGGCAATTTCTTCTAAAAAACCTTCTGGGAGTTCTTCTGGGTGTTGACCTAGGCCACTCAAGTTGGCATTTAAATACTAATTAACTCTTCCCTAAGCACTCATTAATGAAATCAGTGAGGTGTCACTGGACTGCAATGATGTGCATGACAGTGTCCTCCCTGGGAGTGTTCAGAGTTGCAAAAATTCATCTTGGAAACAGAATTATGCTGTCTTGGCCTCATCCAACCATGCAGACAAAGGGGAGCCCCCTCCCTGGAGCCATTTGTGACAAAAAGGGAGTGAGGCAGAAACCAAGCACAGAAAGAAAAACTTCCAAAATTAATGCAGAGACAACCCAGGGTCAGCACCCCGAGCCAGCACTCTCATCTTGTCCTGCCCCAGGACAGCTCKGTACAAGCCAAACAGGAAATATCAATTAGTTTTAGCACTAATAGGTGATTCCACTTCTAATTAAGCTTTCCTGTAAGTGTGGGAAGTCTGATATTGTTGCACCCAGAGGGACAGACCAATTATGACTGCTGCACATTTTCTGCATAATTAAATCCTCTGCCACACAAYTTGCTGCACACCTTGCTATAGAAATGTTATTTATACTGTGTTAATTAACTGGGTTTCAATTAGCAGTACAGACACTGAGATGCTCATTTCACTGGGATATAATCAGTGCCTGGTGTTTACCAAGAGAATTAGAGAAAATGGGATGATCACCAACTCTGAACAGACCATGGGGTCTCACAGGGAATTCAGCTTCACCCCACAGCCACAGGGAAGGCAAGGCAGGCCAGAGGGAGCTGGGGCCCTGGCACAGGGTGCCCAGAGCAGCTGTGGCTGCCCCTGGATCCCTGGCAGTGCCCAAGGCCAGGCTGGATGGGGCTGGGAGCAGCCTGGGACAGTGGGAGGGGTCCCTGCCCATGGCATGAGGTAGAGCAAGGTCAGCTTAAGGTCCCTTCCCACCCAAACCATTCTGGGATTCCATGAAATACAACTGGGATTGTTCTGTATTTTCTTTCTGACATTTCTTATGCGGGAATGGCTGCTTTTTATCATCCTTTTTTTTAACTTAGGATTGTAAAGATTCCAACTGAGCATCCAGCTGTCTTTCTTTTCCTTTTATTACCAAATTGCAACACTGTCACTGTGTAAAACATTCACCAGACACAGCTGCTTATATACAGACACCACTTTTCTTCATCTCCATCTCCTGTCAGTGTCCTTTAGAGCCTGCCCAGTGCTGCTCCCAGCCAGCAGCATCAGGACATCAGTCCCCATCTCTGAGCAGCTCCTGGAGRTAGACTGAGTTGATGTGGTAGGCACTCATGCAGCTGAGCTGCCAGTAGCTCCTGCTGTAGTGAGACACTGCTCTGTAGTAGCTCTGCCAGGCGTCACAGTAACATTTCCAGTAGTCCTCATATGGAGCATCATCCCAGGAGCTGCAGCTCTGCTCCTCTGCAGCTCTGCTCGTGGCAGGGCTGGAGAACTGATGCTTCTGGTTTTTCTTGTGTTTAGCATTTTGTTTGGGGACTTTCTTTTTCACTTCATTCTGCCTCGGGGTGTGGGGTCTCTCCCGAGGCCTCTCGGGTGTGGGACAGGGACCTGCCCRGCCCTGCTGGGCTGTGGGSACAGCTCCTGGSTCCTGTGTGACTGCAGACACCCCAGAACAGGAGACACTGCTATTAAAGGAACCCCTGGAGCTGTCTGAGCCATCACTGTCAGACACATCCCCAGCTGCTGCTGTCTCTGGGTGATGTTCCATCTCCTCCCACTCCACATCCCCATTTCTGGGCAGCTCACGTSGCTCTCCTGGGCCTGAGTAACTTCTTAAAATCTCCACCTCTCTCTCTGACCCTTCTTTGATGAAGTAATCATAGTCTTCAACAAAATCTGAGAAGCTCCAGGGAGTGGTGAGTTGGTTTTTGTAAGAAGACAAGCATGGAATTTTGGGAAGGTTTCTTTTTAAGGCCTCCTCATCTGGAGCCTGAGTGCTGTGTTGTCCATCCGTCCTGGAGATGGGTTTGTCTTSATTCCTCTGCTCTGTGTGACAGCTGGAAGTTTGGGGGATTCTACWGTTTTTCTCTACATTTGCAGGATTTGTGCACTTTTTTATCTGTTTTTGCTTCTGAGTCTTTTTTGGCTTTTCTACAGAAGAATGATCCCTTGGAAGATGAGAGGGAGGCTGAGGTGTGTCTGAAAAGCCATTCTGGACAGGCTGCAGCACTGGTTGCTCTGGTTTAGGACACACAGTGTCACAATTCACCACAGGACCCGTAGGTATTGCAGGTTTCACTTCYACCTCCCCATCTTCAAACTGCTCCATCATCCCAGGAGGGATTGGCTCTGCACAGAACAGAAACAAGCAGCCACTCAATCAAGTGCATCCTTCCCTCTGGAACTCACAYGAGTACCCAAGTGAAGCTTCTCCAAATTGCAAGTGAGGTCCACAAACCAACCCCTTCAACTCCTGGAAGAGTCTAAGGAGCCAGGAGATTTCCTTCATAGAAGGCATCAAAGGCTGCTCAAGACAAACTACATTACAGGAGCAGAGTATGAAGAGCATGGACTAAAATCAAAGCAGCCCCAGCAGAGAAGGCACACATCAGCCCCCCTGGGCCTGTGTGAAGCTCTGACTACCAGGAAACCACCAAGCCCAGCTGCATCCCCAGCACAGAGCCCACCTGGCAGAGGGAGGAGCTGCAGGTTGCACTTCTGAGCAATTYTCATCATGGTGTTCTCCTCCTCCCCACGGCAGCAGTAGGTGACAGCCAGACCCAAGGTGCCTGTGAGACAGAGCAGAGTTAATTCCCAGCAGGGGCAGCAGGGGCAGAGTTAATTCCCAGCAGGGACAGCAGAAGCAGGAATGACAGAGGGGCAGCAGGGGCAGAGTTCATTCCCAGCAGGGGCAGCAGAAGCAGCAGGGGCAGCAGGACCAGCCCCAGGCTCTCCCCACTGAAGCACCCCACATGCCTGATGCGGTGCATGTAGGTCTGCCAGTCCAGGGGCAGAGTGTAATTCCCAGAGGGGCAACAGAAGCAGCAAGGACAGAGGAGCACTAGGGACAGAGGAGCAGCAGGGACAGAGGAGCAGCAGGGGCAGCAGAAGCAGCAGGGACAGCAGGAGCAGCCCCAGGCCCTCCCCACCGAAGCGCCCCACACGCCCGATGCGGTGCATGTAGGTCTCCCAGTCCAGGGGCAGAGTTAATTCCCAGCAGGGATAGCACAAGCAGCAAGGACAGAGGGGCAGCAGGGATAACAGGGACAGCAGAAGCAGCAGGGAAGGCAGGAGCAGCCCCAGGGCTGTGCCCACCGAAGCGCCCCGCACGCCCGATGCGGTGCATGTAGGTCTGCCAGTTCAGGGGCAGAGTTAATTCCCAAAGGGGCAGCAGAAGCAGCAAGGACAGAGGGGCAGCAGGGACAGAGGGGCAGCAGGGATAGCAGGGGCAGCAGAAGCAGCAAGGACAGCAGGAGCAGCCCCAGGCTCTCCCCACCGAAGCGCCCTGCACGCCCAATGTGGTGCATGTAGGTCTCCCAGTTCAGGGACAGAGTTAATTCCTAGCTGGGCCAGAGGGGCAGAGTGGCAGGAGGGACAGAGGGGCAGAGTTAATTCCCAGCAGAAGCAGCAGAGACAGCAGGGGTAGAGGACAGCAGGGAAAGCAGGAACTGCCCAAGGCTCTCCCCACCGAAGCGCCCCGCACGCCCGATGCGGTGCATGTAGGTCTGCCACTCCAGGGGCAGAGTTAATTCCCAGCAGGGACAGCACAAGCAGCAAGGACAGAGGGGCAGTAGGGACAGAGGGGCAGCAGGGATAACAGGGACAGCAGAAGCAGCAGGGAAGGCAGGAGCAGCCCCAGGCTCTCCCCACCGAAGCGCCCCGCACGCCCGATGCGGTGCATGTAGGTCTCCCAGTCCAGGGGCACGTCCAGGTTGATGACCAGGTTCACCTTCTCAGCATCAATTCCACGAGATGTCTGCAGGAAAGGAGGAGGAGGAGAGGGCAGTGAGAGCTCAGTAACTCCTCAGAGCTTTAAATAAATGCAGAAGCACAGTAAAAAGCTTGTTTGAAAGCAGCAAAAGCTCACCAAGTCGGTGGAAATCAGAACCCTGCAGTGGAATTGCTTTAATTTAGCCATGGCATCAAGGCGCTGGTTTTGATTCATGTTGCCTAGGAAGATAAAARTTAGAAGYAGGTTACATTCTTCATCTTTATGCMTCTCACATTCTGCTTTGTRTCATCAGAAATAAGTTAGAAACTTCCTCAAAAATCAGTTCCAAATGAGTAAAGAAGGAACAAACAAAACTGGAGAACTCAGGGCACTCATTACAAAAATAATTCTTTTCYTTGTAGATTGAGTCTTAAAAGACCCATGAAGATTTAAATGCTATTCTCAGCCATTTAACCAGAGGCCCTGCAAGGCAAGATTTAAGATAGCTTTTCCTATTCAGGTCACATTTATGCACAATTTCAGTGGAATCAGAAAACTGTGGCTGGATTTACCTGAAATGCACTCGGCAGGGAAGCCTTTGGATGTCARTATTTCAGCCAGATGTTGAGCCCTGAGGGAACACAATGAAAACTGGAAATAAAACCCCAGGCCTAATAACAGCTGGGCAGTTCTTAGGTAATTCTCTACAGCCAAGGACTACAATCTGATATTTTCAGTATTTCACAAGCTGTATTTCAAACCTGAAGTTTCCAGACTGCTCTGAGACCTCACAGATCCCATAAATTTATCCACACACAGAGAAATTTATCCATGGCTGGACATTACAACCACTGCTTTCAAACAAGCTTTGTCCAGGTGTTATTCCAAGTGTATTACCTGCTGTGCAAATTTGAGAAGACTAAGGCTTGGTTGAAAGGAATCTTGCTGAACAACTCCTGCAGGTGCTGGGTTTTTTCCTCAAAGGTTTTATGTGGGAGGGGATGGGAATTCACWATTTTGTAGTACTGCTTCAGCCCTGAGCAGGGAACCAAAACAACAGATTAGGGCTTGCCATAAAAACATGCACAGAGTTCTGCAAACATGTGATAYTGCAGGTGAAGGGAAACTGCAAACAAAGACACACAGAAAAACATTCAGGAGAAGTTTTTTCTCAAAAGGCTGAAATTTTTTGCATGGATARAAAAAGCAGAGAATTCCATTTSTCACTGGTATTTTAAAAATACAGAATCACAAACTGGTYTGGGTYGSMAAGRCCTTTAAASACCTTCTCATTSCACYTCAACATTCACTACATCAACACTGGGAATCAATATTCATAACCTCAACAACTCAGGGGTGAAATTGCAAAAAGTCGTGCATTYTAAAGGCAMATGTTYRGGTTTTAGTGTGTCCTCTTTATCTMYTGCTGACTGTGTCACTCTCACTGCTTTATCTGCTTACCAAGAAGGCTTGGGTCCGTGGGGTTCAGCCTCACAAACGTGGGCTCCCTCATGTACCTGGTGAGAGCAGCAGCCAAGGACTCGGGGTAGGTGGCCGACACTGCCAACATCTGCTTATTGACTGGCAGGGAGGAGTAGATCCAGCTGGGAGACAAARGCAGGGCAATTATCCACACAGATGGACCTGATGTGAGCACGCAGCCCCCAGAGAAGGGCTCTGCCTTACTTGATCTGCTCCTGGAAGCTGCCCTCCTCCAGCAGCTTGTCTGCCTCATCCAGCACAAAGAGCCGGACGCTGGCTGTGCTCAGGTAATCCAGCTCTATCAGCTGCTTGATCCTGCCTGCAGGGGAGGGAAAGGCAAAACAGCTCCAGAAACGTGAACAAAACATCCCAACGATGAGCTGCTGAAGTATTCCTGAATTACCTTTGAGGCTGTGCCCTGTTAATGACAGCAAACACACCACACCCAGCTTCCCAAAACCCCAGTTACTGAACTGTGCAGTAAAAGCTGCTCCCTACCTGGGGAGCCCACGGCAATGTGGCACTTCTTCAGCCTGCTCCTGTCCTGGCTCAGAGGAGTCCCTCCGATGAACACATGGCATTCCAAGCCTTCCATTTTGACGCCGATGGTCGTGATCACGGCGTGGATCTGCACGGCGATCTCCCTGGTGGGAGCCAGGATCAGGATCTGTGCGGGGACGAGGGTTCCACGGGCGGGTCAGAGCCGCGGGATGGCGCTGGGAGCTCAGCCCCAGCTCCGCGGTGATTTTACCGCTCGGTGTCTCCCGGCCCTCAGTGCCACATCCCCTCAGAGAGCGAGCCCCTCTCCCAACGCCTCACCTGCGTGGCGGGGCTCTCCAGCAGCACGGCGTCCAGGGCGATGGTGGCGAACACGCACGTCTTGCCGGTGCCGGACTTGGCCTGCACGATGAGATCTGCAAAGAGCGGCCGCGGCCGTCAGGGCKGCCCACAGCGAGCCCCCCGGCCCCGCGCCCGGCCCGCCCGCTCACCCAGCCCGCAGCGCCCCAGCGGGATGGCCTTCAGCTGCACCGGCGACGGCCGATGGAAGCCGGCCGCCTCCAGCCCCGCCAGCACCGGCGGCGACAGCAGGAGAGAGCCGAAATCGGAGGGGCCGCCGGGCACCAGCACATCCCGCGTACGGAACCGGCCCTGCGCATCCCTGGGCGCCGCCATCTTGGCGGGGCGGGAGGGGAAGTCTCGCGAGAGCTGCCTGAATCCCGCGCCGCGCGAGCAGCTRTGCCGCCGCCAGGGGGCGCCGGGCAGGGAACATGGCGGCGGCTCCGCCTCAGGGMCGGGCGGGACGGGCACGGAGCGGCCCCGGGASGGGCGGGCTGTGAGAGCCCTGTGAGCTCGGTACTGCCACGGAATAGCCCGAAATCACGGCTGAGCCCAGCTCCTGACCCTGCAYWGACACCTCWGAACCCCACCGTGTGCCCCAGAGCGCTGTCCGAACGCGCTGTCCGGAGCTCATCCGTGCCCGTCCCCGAGGAGAGCGCACAGCCCACAGAACGCGCCATTGATGAGCCTACAGAAAATCAGTACAAAAAAATTAACAGTGTGGTATTCACTCAGCAAAGGGCAAATGTGTTAATCTGTATGTGCATTACTACCCTCTGTAGGCCGCTTATTTTAAATCGTGGGTGGGTTTATGAATATCAACTTTTATCGCAGCACTTCGGAGGCTCTGGACGTGCAGCTTCCATTCATTGCAAAGGGATTCGGAAAATCTCCACAGTGGYTTCTACTGTACAAGCACACACACTGTGGCATTATTCTTACAGTGCCGGGCAGCCCTAAATGAATTTTAATGGCTTTGGTGTGWCACAGGCTTGGTCACGCTTTTGCAATTCCTCATGTCTGTGTTCCTGACGGGGGAGAAAAGTCTGTCAGATTCTATTCAGTTCTATTTTATTATGTTGATATTTTGCTGTGAATAGCTGAGTGGCAAACACTTAACCCTGCAGGACGAAGAGCAATTCCAATTTGGAGAGCTCTCCTCCACCAGGTGTGGGGACTGTGCCCCAGAGCACAGGTAACAGGATCTACAGGCACGCTGCTATTCCAATGATCTTTTAATTTTTAATTGCATATTCTCATTGGTCCTCAAGGGGAAAGAGTCTCCAACATGAGATAATTGTCTCTGGATAAATCTGGGAAAGGGGACAGGCAAAGACACCTGGACACAACAAACATTTGATTAAATAGAGCCTTTCATAACCCTTTTAAATTGATGTGATTTGAASAGACAAGAAAGAGCAGCGAGGAGGGACTGTTCCCAGGGGGGAAGGGCAGCCAGGAGGTCACAAAACAGCCCACAAGAGCCATTGTAGGAACTGCTCCCCTCTCTGTTCCTCTCACTCACTCCTTTTCTCCCAAGGTTTCGTGCAAGTCACAATACAACCAAGGTGATCTGCAGACAGACATTGTTCTCTGTGGTGCATTAATGAGACATTCAGACACTGTCATTCACAAAGATGCTGCTGGTTGTTATTTGATTTTCCTTCAGCTGCTCAATGCAGACAGACTCCAGACCRTCTCCCTGTGTGTGAGACACCCTTGGCAGATTTGCTGTCCCTCTCCCGCTGCTTTTGGCCCTGACTGAGGGACTTGTGTCACATTTCTGCTCCTGACAGTCGATCCCATGAAAGGTTTTGTTTTAACCCTCATCCCCGTGGTAGATCTGAGCTGCTCCTGCTCCTCACTTCGCTGTGAGCTCTGTGGAAGTGCTGTGCTGTGCCATGAGTCACAGTGGAAGCAGGAATCTTCACCCTTCAGGCCTTGCTTTACCTCAGTGACTCTGGAGCTCTGAATTCCCATGTTCGACCTTCACATGTCAGCCCCGCCAAGAGGAATCTGCAGCTCTGCCATGACATGGCTTTGCTTTTGCTTGCAGTGAGAGCCAGAGGAMGTGTTCCTGCTCAGAGCAGCCTTTGGAAGTCTTGACATTTAATCTGAATACTCTGCAGGCAGAGCAGGTCCTGGGAAAGGATTGAGGTTAGTAAAAGAAGCAGATGAGATATCCTTCAGCGCTGGAGCATTAYTGAAATAACAAGTTCTTTTGAAGGGATATAAACTCTCTAGCTTGGGGTCATAAAAATCCTTGAGGTTTCAGGACGTAGAAAAGCCCTGCTAGGGAAAATTCTTCCTCCCATGTACACTGAGGGCATGTTTTATTCCTCCAAGAAAGTGTTCACCACATTTTTGTCCCTGCTAGAAAGTGCACAGCGCATGTTTGATTTTAATGCCATGCTGGACTCATTTCCCCCTGGATCTGTGTATCAGCTTTAGGTAAATGATGTTCTCAGACACCTGAGTGATGCTGCTGATGCTCAGGGTCGGGTGGTCACTATTTCAGACTATTTCAGCCTAACACCTGCAATACTGAGACTTAGTACTTGTACTAATACTTCCCACAAATGTATCCATCTCCTCCTTTTGTTATAAATCTCCTCTTCATTTCCAAAACTGAGACTTTTGTTGTGACTCTTTGAAATGCCGAGGTAAAATGCTCATGGATAATTTGTCCTGGCTTCCAGAACTGTTGGGTTGTGTCTATTTTAAGAATATATTCATTATAGATGTGGACATTGCTACTGCAAACAGGCACCAGCCTTGTCTTATTCCTTTGCCTTCAAAGGATTTGTCTTTCAGATCTGCCAAGACATGGAATTATTCAGAGCAGATCTGGTTTACATAATATTTGTAGAATATTTTGGAAGTGAGATAATCTCATCCTCCTCTCCCAGATGTTTTCGGATTAATACAGGGAAGTTTCTCTGTTCTCTGCAGCACGTGTGAGTCACTCTTTGGAGTGTGGGATGTATTTGTGTTTACACTGCCATGGAAACTGTGTTTGTTCTCTGTACAGTAGAGCCCAGGACAGTGAAAGGGCCATTGATCCCAGCAGAGACAGTGACTGCAGGCTCACCCCCAAAAATTGACTCTGCACATTGACTTGGCCTCTGGAAAGAAAAGCTGCATGGCAAGTTCCCAAGGAGCAGCCAGTCTTGGGAGCAGCAAAATCCTCTCCATTGCTTTAGCAACTGACAAAAYTGTGGCTTTTTCCCAGCGAGTCTGGTGCATGGAGTTGTCATAAATAATGATCACGAGGAGGGTGGGCATGCCTTTACACCCACCCAAGGCTCATTTCAGTGCCCTCCTTTGGAATGGATTTGGTTCCTTGTCAGGCACATCCTTCACAAGGATCACAGAGAGCTCCCCAGATTTCAGATGGAATCTCAAATCCACAGGGAAGCCACCACAGGCACACGCTCGGGTGCAGCTGCAGATAAAAGCAAGCAGACCTGAGGGATGGGGTCAGAGCAGCTATTCCAGCTCTTCACACAGAAATGCCAATATTCCACTCCTGTTGTTTTCCTCCAGATAAACAAACATCATCCCATTTTAATCTTAGATACCAAGATTTGCTAAATTATTTTTKCAGCTCGTGGGAGCAGGATCTAGGTCACGAAAGCGCAGCGAGCCGAGATGAAACGCAAGGGTTGTTCAGCACCAGGCAGCACAGGGGCTGCACAAGGAGCTCCCTGCCACTTCCTCCTGCCACTCCAGGCAGGCACAGCAATGCCAGGGGCTGGAATTTGGCTGGAGCAGCACTAAAAGTTTTTATTTTGAGGATGGGGCATAGTGAGGCTGGGGCACGTCAGAACTTTATAAAGGCCACAAGTGCAGAGACTGTATGCACTGAATTAGACTTAATGGAAAAAACAGCCAGATTTTCAGGGGTATTTTATCTCTTTATGCACAAATATAAAACCAGACAAAGTTCTGACAGTATATCCTTACCTATCTTGGCTGGGTGTTTCTGCCCCAGTGGGTTTAAACAAGGATGGATGCAATTCAGGTCATGCTGCAGCTCAAGTGGGAGGAAATTCTGAAAGGTTTTGTCGTCAGTGTGCAAGAAAGTCGAAAGGCAAGAAAATTCAGCRATAACCACGCTTGTTAGTTCAGCAAAGAACAGTCACGTGGGAGCCTGGAGAAAGCAGATCAATGAACTGAAAGACAACAAATGAGATGAGCCCTCAGCTGTGAAGGGATGGATGTTTCCTCAATCAGGAAGGAATGAGGCAGTTCACAGAAGTGGAATACTCCACTCTGAAGGAGTATTCTAAATTTTGCCCAAGGATCTCAGTTTTTTTCTTTTTATCCTGAAATAAACCATGTAGCTTTCTGCTTGAGGGTGTTTTATTCTTGGCTCTGTATTTTCTCAGAGATCTGATTTTCCACTGCACTGCACCATCTGCTCATGGTTTACACCACGACAGGGCAGGAGGAGTGCAGGGCCTGGCATGAGGTGTCGGTGCTGCTTTGAACCAGTTGTCTACAAGCAAGAGAAAAAATGCTGCTTAGTAAGGAAATCCTACTGAGAAAATAYTTCAGATTTTTCTCTCCTCTTGCAAGTTCCCAGGAGTTTGGAGCACATGAATATTCTGGTTGTTTCTTTATTCTGTGCTCATGAACTCCTTTATCAGTCTCCTGGGACAGGAGCAGGCCCGGAGGCTGGAAAATGGATCAAAAAGATGTCCTTAGCAGAAGCCAAACAGAGCCTGGAAACTCTTCCTGTTCATYTGCCAGGAGATCACAGAGTTTGGTGTCTTGCAAGAGGCACAGGAGCYTGCAGCATCTGCCACTTGCCTTGTACACGTGCAGGTGGCCTGCTGAACCCTCGACATGTGCTGCAGGTAAAACACTGTGTGAGTTCAGCTGGAGCCTTCAATAACCAACTTCAATAACTTGGCTGTCGTTGGTATCTCGGCTGTACTGGAACAGTCAAGTGTGAAAGCATCAGTTCAGTTCAGGAGTGATGAGTGAACAGAGCTGGGTGCTGAGCTGGCCCTTCTC
>CADDXX010000645.1:387030-402394 GCA_902810485.1 Alauda arvensis
GGGAAAATGCAGGGGGGGAAATGCAGGGGGGGAAATGCAGGGGGAGGAAATGCAGGATGAATTTAAAAACCAAATAAACATCAGGAGACAATGCTGAAGTGGTATCTGCACCCCTCCAGGGTCTGCCACAGCTGTGTGCCTCCAAGCTGTCCCAGCACAAGGAGGTGTCCCAGGGCTGGCAGCACCCTGGGGCAGTGGCAGTGTCCCTGCCCATGGATGAGCTTSAAGGACCCTTCCAACCCAAACCACTCTGGGATTCTGTAACACCTCCAAATTGTCAAATACCAAACTGCCCACAGCTGAGTTCTCCTCGTTTCAAAAAGAGTTTTAAACTACCAAAACAGCCCAAGACTCCACCAGGCCATTAATGGTTTAGTTCATGTCACTGTGTGACCTCACTGGGTGACACATTGTGCTGAGTGACTGGGTTGGGAAGCTGCTCCAGGGCTGCAGGGAATTCCCAGCTGAGCCCTGGGAAATGCCACAGCTTKGAACTTCAACTTCCCCTTCACTCTTTTGGAAATAACCCCTGTCAGTCTGCAGTGCATGGCAGCTGCAGAGCTACCCAGAACACCCTCACCATTCTTTTTCCTTAACTTTGAGGGAAATAAGGCACAGCTAAAGCACAGAGAAAGAATAAATTGCAAATCCTGGAAAGGAGTTTAAAGGAGAAGAAATTAAGTAATGTTGYTTTCAATCCATTCCCACCATTTCAAAAGACTGTGGGTTCCAGGACATGGGAAAATCTGATTTTTGTGATGCCCCTTAGCAGGTGCTGTGCCTCAAACAACACCACTGAGAACTACAATGCTCTGCAAACTTACTCAACACTACCCAAGGAATATTCCTTGAAAGAAGCTTTGTATGTAAACACACAGGCATTTGAGAGCAAACACTCCTTTAACCATTTGCAGAAATAAAACCAAACGTGTTCTACTCACATCTTCAGTGTCCTTAACCCGTAAAATCTGTTCCCTCAGGTCCTGGAGGTCATTAAACGTGGACTGTGCTGTGATAGAATATACTAGTGCAAACCCCTGCCCGTTCTTCATGTACAGGTCCCTCATGGCTGTGAATTGCTCCTGCAAGCAAATATTTTTTCAAGTAATTAGCTGGTGAATGCAGCTAATGAATAGCTCCAAAGGAATACTTTCATTGTACTGGGGACAAGAATACAGTGCCACACAGCATGGATTTACATATTTACCCTGCACAGAAACCCACTGGAGCATGGAAATTGAATAAAAGCATTAACACTCCCTTTCCCTTTGTTGGTTTTTTTTTTTTTCCTTAATAAAGGGCTTCTTGAAGAAAAACAGGGAGAAGATGAAGAGCAGCAATAAAAGCATCTGCAGACAGACTGAAATGCCAGAGCAGGCTGGACAAGAGCTGCCTCAGTGCCAGCTTTCACCAGCCCCACACAGCCCCATCCCTGCTCCTGCTGCTGAGGATTTCCAGGGYTTTCTCCCTGAAACCAATTTCCAGGGAGCCCCAGCTGCCTGGAAGTGCTGGCAGCCCCCAGAGAGGGGGGTTTGTTTGGGGACAGGGCTGTGCCAGCTGCAGGTGACACAGCAGCAGGGCAGTGCCAGGGGGGTGCCAGGGAGGCTCCCTGGYCCTGCAGGGTTTGCTGAGGAGCTCCTGCCCACACAGCTGATGGGGAGCAGCCCCTGGGGGCTGGCACTGGCTGCTGTGTCCTTGTGTTCATGTCTGAGATGCTCCTGCAGGGGGTGGCACCCACCTCTGTGTCCCAGCAGCAGCTGGGGACACAGCTCACCCACCACACTTAATTTGGGTTATTATTTCACAAAACCTTCCCACTTCAATCACTGCAGCTGCTTTCTTGCTTTTGCTGGGGCAGGATTGCCATTCTTAACAAAGGAACCCCACAGCCATTAGATAAAGAAATGCCACTTACTGTCCCTGCTGTGTCGAGGATCTCCAGCATACACTGCTGACAGTCTACTTCCACTTGCTGGGGAAAAAGAGAAAATAACAGCTCTGAATTGTCTGCAGTGGGATGGGCAAGAGGAATCTCTGTACTTGTGCCACAAAGGGCTCTCAGCAGAGCAGGCACCTGCACTTGCCCAGGGCTGAGCAGCACTGCTGTGAGAGGATTAATTATGCCCCAAGCCAGGCATTTGGGTCAGCTCACATGCTCCAGGACTCCCTTCATTAGCAAGGCTTAAATGAGCAGCTCACTGTAAACATCTCAACTTAAGTGAGATTGKAAATATCTCGATTTAATCCACCCTTACAAATCAAAGCACCTTAAAACTTCAATTTTTTCCTTGCTGCTGGGAGAGAAGGGAATAAGGAAGAGAAGAAAATGCAAAATATTTCAGGATCCTCACAGGGAGACTTTGCAGACCTTCCACTCACTGAGAAATGTCTTGGATCTAAAGAGGGTTAATTCCAGGAAAGTCAAGTAAATTTAACAGCAGAACTCATCCCMCAATTTAATTTAATTATCCCGGGCACAAATGTCACAAGTTTTTAGTGTATGTTTTGGTGCCTTTAACGCTGGTGACATTTCTGCTAATCCGTGGAACAATGGGTCACTTGACACCCAGCCAGGGAAGAAAGCAGCTCTGTGCCTGGGGTTACATAACAGCTCCTCCTGCAAGGACTCCTGCATCCCAAACAGCCCCAAAAACTTCACATTCTCTGCTGGATTTGAAAGAAATAAAAAAAAATCCGGTGTTTTTTACCTTTCTGTATGAATCTTCTATTGTTGGGTCATATTTTTCAACAAAAATTCCCTGAACGAACTGTACAGTCTGGGGAGGAAGGAAAGAAGAGAGAACCTAAGTGAGCTTGGACACAGCCAGAAACATTCATCAAAAAGCACTTTAGGAATAAGTAATGACAGTAAAACTGCCCTGCTGTTAAAACTCAATAGTGAGGACCAAAGAAAAAGGCATACGTTTCAATTTTGCAAATAAAATCGATATTTTTTTCTGTTAAAATGATGTTATTCAAGCATGTTTTCAAAACTTTTTTGCATGTCAGCTGCTTGCTTGCTTGTCTCAGAAAAGATACCCTCAAAAATGCCTTTCCTCCACTGCCTGTGACTTTAGAAGGATAAAAATCACCAAATAGGGAAGACCTGAGATTTCAGCAGAAGCACTGGCAACCTGTGCCCTGAGGAAAATCCACATTTCAGTGCCAGTGAGCCCAGAGCTGCAGAGACAGGGACAGGCAGGGCAGGGAGTGCAGCCTCCAGACACTCCCTGAGCACAAGCACGGAAGGAGGAGCCCTCACTCCATGCACAGGGATCCTTCCCTCCCTGCACTCACTCACAGAAAAATCCATTTAACACTTCCCACCCAGCTGTCACACGGCCAGAGCCACCCCTGCCAGCCCAGCTCTGTGCCCTGCCTCCTGCCAGGACCTTCTCCTTCTCTGGGAGGCAAAGCTCCTTTTTTTTTTCCCCTTCTCACCCATAATAATTTGCAGTAAAACAGCACAGGAGTGCCTGGAGATTTGGGTGATATTTGTAAAACAAGGTGGTGTTCCTCTGTGAAGCTGAGAGCTGAGGTCCCAGCACTTGAAACAACAAACACACCAAAAATCTTTTGCCACCTGAAGCTTTCACAAGTTTTATACACAAATTCTGCAAATTGGTGAGGAAAGTCTGAGAAGCCACAACCACCTCATTTCCAAATCGTTCTGTATCACTGAATAAAGGCATTTTACACTCTAATAAAGCAAGTCTCTGCTTCTCCAGCATTTTCTTGTCCCTTTAAACACTTGTCCCAGTCTGCCTGAGTAACAGATCTCAGCAAACCCTTACAGCAAGAGCCCCTTTTGCTGTGGATCACGGTGTGACACCCACAACAAACCCAGCAGGCAGAGCTGGGGGTGGCAGGCTGTGTTTTTGGGACTGTCCCTGTGCATTTCAGCACGCTCAGGTTCCCACAGCTGCTCCCCAAAGAGGCCCAGAGAAGGCAGCTCCCTGCCAGAGGCTCCCACAGCAGCACTGCCACATCTGTGCCTCTGTTTGGGGACCTGAGCCCTGAGTGTGACAATCTGACAAACYCCTGCTGACAGGCAGCACTCTGCATCTCTGATGGGCTTTATTTTTATTTATTAGAGGGGAAAAGGAAGGCCAGGGGAGAAGCTACAAATCTGGTTTTGGGTTATGTGTAGATATAAAACTTTTAGGAGTTTCCCTCTGGGTTGTGCAGCCCAACTTCAGCTTCCAGCTCTCTGTAAGACTTTGCACCCCTGGAAATTGTGWCACCCACTGCCACTCCAGAAGGGTTTTAGCCTCAGAAATGGGATTAAACTGCTGCACAGGAAACAAAAGTTGCTAAACAACTGTGGCTTTATAACYGTGAAGGTTTTTTCTGCTGCTCCAGCCCTGCTACCAGAAGCAGCAGCAGCCCCGTGTTGGCACAGCAGAGGCAGAACAAGGAGGATCTGCAGTGAAACAAGCCCATATTGTCATCTGCACTCAAATGCAAACAGAAATGAACACCAGGCTCTTTGTTGCACAGGGCAGTTTGTACAGTTGGAAGAATGAAATTTAAAGTGACCCCCATATTATTTGAAATCCCACCTTGTAGCCTCTCCTTGCTAATGCTCGTAAATAAGAACACAGACTCTTTGAAAGCTAAATATTATCCACTGCTGGCTGTTAATTGGCACTTACAGTGTGCTCCTATAAACATAATGGATCTATGCTGCATAGGAATTACCAAATATGCTGACTGAGCACCCAGCCTGTCAAAAAGAATTTAACTTTTGTTTACCAGACTATTGGAGTATTTGCATTTCAGCTGTTAAAAAGGTCAGTGATGGYGCTGACTCAGACTTCACATCACAAAGAAGGAGATTCAAGTATGTCAGATGCTGAGTAATTTTTATTTACAGCATACTCCTAAGTGCTCCTTTTCACCTAGTGAGTCTTTCAGTGTTACAGAAGAAAATTAGGATAATCAGGGAAGTGCTGGTGGGAAAAGTAATACAGATTGCTTAAATTGCTGTGGAAGAACAGAGCTTGTAAAAAAAAAAAGACAGCTTGGCAACATCTTGTAGTGATCAGGATGGGATTGCTGAAAGGGTGCATCAAATGTGATATATAGCTGAATAATCTCTCCTCCTGCTCCCCGGGGTTCTGCAGGTGATTTACCAGGGTTGTTACCTGGTTGTAGCAGCAGAATAACCAATGAGGCAGGACAGGAAAGGCTGCTCAGCCACTATCAGGTCTGTGACAAGGAACACTGCAGTTCCTTGTTGTAGATAACTTCACACTTGACCAGTTCTTTGCCTCTCTGCTGGAGAGAGCTGCCTGACTGGTGAGTGATAAATGGGTGACACAAGTTCTCTCTCACAGCRCTTTGCAAACCTCTCCTTGGGAACAAGACAAGCACTTGAGGAGTGCAAAGTGTCATCAGCCTGCTCCTCCCTCTCTGCACAGGATCCTCAGAGCTGCTGCTYTGAGCCCAGGTGCTCAGTGGGGATGGAAAACACACAGCCCTGGGTGTGTGCAAGGCTGAACCCCTCGTTCTGTCACTGATTGCAGCCAGACTKCTCCTGCTGTGCCAGGGCTGGTTTGGGCTTTCAGTACTCACACAGATCCTCAGCCATGTACAGCACAACACCCGTGCAGGAAGCAGGCATGACACATTMATTACCAGCAATTAATCACCTCTCCAAAAAACCATGACACCCCTCCACCCAGCAGTGTCACAGCGGCTACGTGGAAGTCCTGGCACATACTAAAAGTCACACAAGTTCCCCAAAACATCAGTAACCAGTGAGCCAGGCAGCTGGAGGGCTGGGTTTGGGCTGCAGAGCTGCTTCCCCACACTCACCAGAGCAGATTTGCCCACACCTCCTGAACCAAGCACCACCAGCTTGTACTCACGCATGGTGCGGTCTGTTCAGAGAGCGACGACCTGCGGGGCAGGAGAAAAGCCAGCAGTTARAACACAGAGCTGTGACACTGTGCTGACACTCCCCTGCACCCCATCCTCCCCAAAATGCCTTTATTGACAGCCCTGGGTTTCATTTCTCCACCTGGACACACCCCAAAAGCCACAGGTTACAGGAAATGGCCAAAGTTGGATGCTGGCAGAGCTCAGAGAGGAGGAGGAGGATGGACACACCATGGGACAGACACAGCCTGGCTCATCTGTGCTGGCACTGCCCGTCCTCTGCTCCCTCAGCATTTCATGGCACMAACCAGAGCACGGGACAAGAAAATGAGATCAGAAAGAAGCAATTCAAGAGGTTTCCTCCTCGCCTGCAGCCCCAGCAGGGAGGGATTTAGGTCAGTGCTCTCTCTCTCTCTGGAGAAGGTCAGGCCCAGCACGGCTGCCAAGGCTGAGCTCTCTGCTCAGCCCAGCACCGACTCTGCCTTTTTATGGAAATCTCCCAACTCCCTCAAGTCACTGCAGAGAGCTCCTCGTTCTCCTCGAGATTTCCCCGACAAATAAGGCGAATGACAAAGGCGGTGATAAACACAGAGCACGGTGTTTACACGAGCAGCCAGGCCGGGCTGGCCCTSACAATGAGCTCAGCACGAATCCCCYYCGCAGGCGTTTCCTTCCCAAGTAAGGCTGCACACCCTGGGCTGCCTCCCTCCTCTGAGGGATTCCAAACTAACGCTGCCCCGGGATTTATGGGCTCRCTGCCTGCAGCCTTCCAAAATAAAAACGTTTTGCAAGGAGTTTGATAGAGAAATGTGTCACCTTGTCCGCTGCTGTGAGCACGCCTGTGAAGAACAGGGATTTTGTTTTGTTTTTAGCTTTTGCAGCTTTTTGCAACTCCCTGACAATGTGTGGCTGGTGTTTATGGAATCATTAAATGGGGACAGGGTCTCTCCTGTCATTCCCATTCCCAAGGGGAAGATGGAAAAGAGAGTGAGGAGGATCCCCATGTGCTGCTGCTCACCCATCACCAGTGTGAGCTGAACTGGGACCCTCCCCAAACACCCCCTCAGCCTCAGCCTGTCCCAYATGGGCTGAATGCCACCCAAGGATGGGTTTAAACAAGAATCTGAAAACCCACGTGCAGCTGGAGAGAGACACACAAATTCCTGTGTTTGGTTCAGCACAACTTTAAACTCATTTTTGAGCCAGAATATCTGAAATAAAGGACTTGCCTGTGCTGAGGCTCTCTGCAGGCACACAGGCAAGCTGCCCTTCCCTCAGCCAAGCCCTGGAGAGGGAGGAAGGCTCAAGCAATCAGTGCAGCCCAGCATTTCAAGCACCTGGAGGAGGTTTTTCTTCAGCTCCTGAAGCCCACATGAGCTGCAGTTGCCTAACTGCAAATTGTGAAATCAAGTCCAACTGAAAGGGGCTTTCCAGAAACTGCCTGAAAGCAGAGCAGGAGATGTCTGTGCACTCTAGGACACTGACAACAGTTCTGCCTAAATTCTGGGAACTGTAAGCTCTCCTGCTTGAACGTTTCCCTGAGTAGTAACATTCACTTCCTTTCTTTCAAAAATCATGGTTTTGAATGGGTGGGAGAGGGGAATTCCAATTAACAATCATTTTCCCCTTGATAATCCCTAGAAATTAAAAGCTGATGCATTTTTTATAAAGCATAAATGCAACCTATTGATCCAGGTTGTCTTCTTTTCCCTGCAGTCCCACAGTTCCACTGAAGAAAACCCAGAAAGCAATCAAGCTAAGGGTTAAATTTAGCTGTGAACTGTTTCACTTCTTATTTATAGTAGAAAATACTTGTGGGAAAGTTGAAGCTGGGAGCAGTACAAGACTAACTTCTCATTTCTTCTCTACAGTATTTGCTGATTTTTTTTTTTCAGGTGCAACAGGAAACCAAGATCCTGAAAGGCACGAGTCTTATTACTGTAAACCCCACATGCCTTAATTATCTTGTAGCTCTTTCACAAGTATGTTAATGTTATCTGTTTATACAACATGAATAGAGTGCTCAAGAAATTACTATGCTGCATCCCAGCCAACTTTTCATTTGGCAACTGTTGAAGCCCACCTAAATACAGTCAGACACAGCAGCATTCATTTCCATCCAGAGCTCTCTGTAGTAGAGTCACACGCTGCAAAGCAACGGCTCCATTTCCAAACAGAATTAAATTATGGGTGTTAAGTGTTCCTTTAGAGTCCAGAGAAGAGTATGATCACTAGAGAGTGTAAAAAAAAAAAATCGACTGCAAATGTTGTGAAACTGGTCTCATTAGTTCTGAATGCTGTGGTGCAAAAATAAAGCAAAAGCTGAGTGGGTCTCCTTGCTCCTGGCTCCCTTTCCCCAGGCACTGAGCTCAGGTCACATCCCAGCACTGCCCTGAGCTGCAGCTCCCTCTGCCCATTCCATCACTCTCCAAACCACCTGCACCACCCTCAGGGTAATAAATCACAGGGTTCTTTCATCTATAATCACAAAAAATAAACTTGACATCTACACCATCAAACACCTGATACATCTGAGTCCATCTGTGTTTTGTATTCTTTAACAGCAGCATCTCTTCTCTGCTGCTGCTGTCCCCAGCAGTGCCCAGGGAGAGACACAAATGGATATTCATCCACTCACAGCTCCTCCCTGACACGGGAAGGGCTCTGCCCTGGGGACACAGGGAGAGGTGGAAAAAGCTGCAGGATTCTGGTTGTCAATGACCAAAGGCAATGCAGGACCTGCCAAGGACCACAGGTGGATGCAAACACAGCTGAGGCTCCAGCCCTGGAATGTGGCTCCCACTCACCTCACCTTTGCTCAGCCAAGCCCTCCTGAGCTCTCCAAGGGTGCTCCTTGCCCTCCTCAAGGCAGGGGCAGGAAGCAGCACAGCCCTGGGTATTTCCCAAGCAGCGGAAGAAGGGGGGCAGGGGCTGGGGGAGGTGGTGGGGACTGAGGCCCTTCAGGACAGAAACCCGATGCAAAAACAAGCTGCTCCTGTGACAGAGGTTTCAGCAAGTCATCAAAAAGTGTCTAATTTGGGCAGTGGGGAGAGAGAAGCGTGAACCAAAATAAGCCAACACAGCACTGAAAGAGGGTGAGTGCAAGAACTTCACTCATCAATTCCCCACTCCAATGTTCACAGATATTTCACTTAAAATATGATGAGAACACTGAAAAATTTTTACCTTGGCATAAAAGATCTCTCATCAGTGTTAGCAGCTCTACTGAAGGTTCTTCCAGGCTCCCCACAAGGAACTGAAAAAAAGAATTAAAAAAAAAAGAGTTCATTGTTTTCAAGTGTCAGCGTTTTGAAGCATCTCTGAAGTGATTCAGCCAAACCACCCTGTTCCTGTGGACTTCTCCCTTCAAGGAAGACTCCACTTACAAAAGAGAAACTCAAACTAACCAYGTTTGAGGTGCATCAAGTTCACAATTAATTTCAGATGAAAACTTAGTAGAGAAAGGACTACCAGAAACACAGGAGAAAGACTGAGAGCAGCCCAAWGTCCTGATGGTGTCACAGCAGGAAAACCATCATTTATCTGCTCTCAAGCAGCACTGCCACAGTAAAACCAATACAACACCTACAAAGTGCAATTATTTTAGGAAATCCATCAGCCTTGTTGCAGGAATGAGAGGAGTTTTAGGGTCCTTTCCAACCCAAACCATTCTGGGATTCTGTGGCACTCCTGGAGAGCAGAACTCCCAGCAGCACCATCCCCCTGGGTGCTTATCCAAGAGTTTGAGAAGCTCTAACACCTCTGGTATGCCAATGCTTTGTTCAGTACCACTGAACAACAGCAGTGCTGACACTTCAGACAGCAATCACAGCACTGGTACACCCTGCTGCTCTGACAGGCAAAGGGTCCTGCCTTCTGGAAGTTCAGCACTTYATCCTTCCTTTTCAAGGCATAAAAAAAGAACCAGTTGTTCCTCTGGAATCACAGGAAGTTTAAATGAAAAGCCAGTATGCTGTTTTTTTGAAAATGTTCCTTTTTAGCAGCTCTGCAGTCACCTTGGAGTCACAGAAATCAGAATGATTCGAACAGATAATGGAAGCTCTCATAATCCTCGTCAAACATTTTTCCAAGTAGAAGAGAAAGTGAGGCCAGAGGGCAGGGTCAGAGGGGATACTGGGAAGAAATCCTTCCCTCTGAGGGTGGGGAGGCCCTGGCACAGAGCAGCTGKGGCTGCCCCTGGATCCCTGGCAGTGCCCAAGGCTGGGTTGGACATTGGAGCAGCCTGGCACAGGGGAAGGTGTCCCTGCCATGGCAGGGGTGGCACTGGGAGGGCTTTGGGGTCCCTTCCCACCCAGAGCAGCCCATGATTTCCCGTGCAGGTGCTGCCAGTGCCAGCTGCAGCAGTGCAGGCAGGGGCTGGCCCAGCAGCTGCCCGAGTTCAGAKGAGGGTGAGAGAGAAGGAACAGGAAGAAGTGGGGCACAGAAAGGAGCAGCACAGAAACCACAGTATCACTTCCTAGAGACAAYGTGAGAYGGCCTCTCCACTCCCTGAGGGGCTTTGCTCTCTGCTCCTCCCCKGGAAGATGCACTGGGATAGAGGAAGATGTCCCTGGCCAAGAGGAGAGAGGCAGGGAGCAAGGACCACTCACCTGGCTTGAAGGAAGAAAAAGGAGGAGAACTCCTTGCTTGCTCATCACTCACATCTCCCTTTCTCTGATTTGCACCAGCAGAAACCAGAATATTGAACATTTCCAAGGGGAAGGAGGTGTCAGCACTGTGCACAYTTGGGAGAGGAGCACAGATGTCTCTGGGAACTCCAGCACCCCCACCCAAGGCTGGCTGTGCCACTCCTGTGGCCGTGCCCTTCCCATTTCCCAAATGAGAAGCAGATTCTTGGGATGCTGCAGCCACACATCCAGGTTATTTTTATCCTGGCACTTMAATACTGAATCGTGGCTACTATAAACAAACCTGTTTAATTTTCAACTTGTAAATGTTCTCYGTGCCAGTTTTTTTCAGTTACTATAAACTAGGCCATGGAAAAGGGGAGGATTTTCTTTTTTTAAAAGTGTCAACTAAACATTGCTCAACACTCTACCAAAATCCCTCCATTACTCAGAGCCGTGTTGGCAAAACAAACCCAAACCCAGCACTTCTGCGAGGGGAAGATTTACAGCCATCAAAACCACACTCAAACTGACAGATTCCCTTCCACAGCACTGAAAGAATCCAAACAAACAGAGAGAATGATGCAGCAGCGAAGGCTGCAAGCACCAGGCCAAGGATCTCCCCTTGGCTTGAGCCAGCCCAGCCCAAGGACAGCTCCACTCAGCACCTGCTCCCTGGTTTGCTSCACACCATGTTCAGAGACACTCAATCACTCAATGGAGCCCCAAGCACATGAAATAATTCCCCAATGCTCATCAAAGCTGTCATTGATTATGCAATGGTTCCAGGAGCTGGGATGTGCATCCTAAATGGAAGRAAAGGAAATCCCACAGCTCATCAGCAGCAACACAAACACTAGCACAGATTACCCTGGTAGTTAGCAAGGAGGCTATTTAATTAATTAAAATCACTGCCACGGACTCACTTGTTCACAAAAGGAGCCCCTTCTCCAAGGCAGTCAAACTCCCTGCCTTTAGGGCACAGGGAAAACTTCTTCCACCTTTCCTGAGGCCACCAACACCAGAAAAATGAGAGGGAAGAGAAAAAAAGAMGACTGAAAGCACAGACTAAGCAGAAAGCAGGACTTCGATGTGACCTCAAAAGTACAGTGTGACAAACTTCCGTTCCAAAACTCTGCACTTATTTTCTTACTCATTATCACTGTGCTGACACCAATAAATGTGTTTTAGATATTAACATCACACGAGAGGTAACCATTTATATATTGTGCCAGGAATCTCAGCCTCAGTTTTGTCATTTTAACACCAAAATCATTATCATTTCCACTGGCTGCTTTCGGCATCAAATCAAATACCAATCAAGGGAACAACTGTGTAATTAGCTATGCACAAGCCTGCTGYAGGATGAGTCATGACCCCACTGTGGTGCATTCCTGATGCTGGAAAAAGCTTGTCCCTTGTCCAAATCAGCAGTAACCCAAGACTAAATATATTTCCCTTTCGTTTTTCAGGTAACAAATAACCCCAAAAAGMCACAGCAAGAAGCACACACAGGAAATAAAGCTGCTGACGAGCCAAGTAAGCAAACAGGTATGTGAGAACAGGGGAGAACGACACTGGCCAGAGGTGTTACCTGCAAAGTTCCATCACAAAATACAAGAGAGCAGCCTTCAAATCTTGTGCCCATTCCCAGAAGCTCCTGGGCCAGCTCAGAGCCACATCCCAGTCACCWCCCTCTGCAGGGCACTGGGAGGTTCCTGAGCCTCAGCCAAAGCCATAAAAGCCTGGGTGAAGAGTAAAGTCCTGCAGCAACAGAGCCCTTCCAACTCCAGGGCTGTGCTCGCAGCAAATTAACTGCAGCCCACACAAACAAGGCAAGGAAACAAACTTCTTGGAAAACAGCAATAATCCCGTCGTTGGAAATAGTAATTTTGTGCACAAACACTCCGGGATTGATCCTCCCGCAATCTTTTGTGCAATCAGCTTCATGCTGAACCTGCAATTTCAAATAACATAATGCCAACTTCTATGGAAGTGACTGCCTAATTATTCATTGGRAATTGCTTGGCTGTAGAAGCTCTCCAGGCAAGGAACAAGGGCTCTGGGCAGCTAAAGCCTGCCATGCTGAAACGGCTAATTTATTTTTTGTCCTATTGGTCTGCACTTGCACAAAGTTGCTAGGGCCATGYGCCAGCCAGACAAAGGCAGGGGAAAGGAAGCCAGCAGCACAACTCAAAGCCCAACACACACTGCATCCCCAAATTAGAACAAAGCTCTACGTCAGTGGCTGGAGTTGGCAGCGTCCCTCCGGCCGGACTGCGGC
This sequence comes from Alauda arvensis, assembly GCA_902810485.1. Classification (NCBI taxonomy): domain Eukaryota; kingdom Metazoa; phylum Chordata; class Aves; order Passeriformes; family Alaudidae; genus Alauda; species Alauda arvensis. The sequence goes on from CADDXX010000645.1 coordinate 399,826, forward strand.
ACTGGGAGAACCCATCCCAAGGAGGCTGAGCTGCAGGCAGCACACAGCCACCTCAGCTGAGCACACAGCCACCTCAGCTGAGCACACAGCCAGGGCAAAACACACTCTGCTCCACTAAAATATGGCAAACAGCTTGATGGGAGGGACTGTGAGGTCACAGGTCCTCCCCAAGCAACACCACGGCCCCATTCGCCACTTCTGCTTTTCCCACGTAGCCCTACTGGAGTTGTTCAGCAGAGGCCTTTGCACCACTCAGAGTTCTCCACAGCTTTCTTTTTGGAAGAAAAAAAATGAAAAAAATACTTCCTTTCTCCCTTCCTCATCAGCCAAACATGTAAACATGCAAGGGCATGGCCATTAGACAGGGAACTTCCTCCATTTGCTGCCTATCACATCCACAACTTGCCACTGATTTTTAAACCTTATAAAGTTTCTCATTCCTCTCCATTTCCTCTAGTGGAAAAAAAATATCCTGACCTTTTATGAAACAGATTAAATTCCAGACAGACCCGAGGAGGCTCAATTGCAGCACAAGACCAACTCCATTCTGGCTGGTAGGAATAATTTGTTGTGCTGATAGTAGCTTGGCAACGTTCGCCACTATTCTTCCTGGTTTATATAATTAAGAGTAAATAAGTGACATGAGGTAGATAGATTGCCACTGAAATTTCAGCTTGCACTTTAATTATTTCATTTCTGCAGTAGCAGTGACCAGACATTGGTCATGAAGCCCAGTTTGAGCTTGTCCAGTGTCAAAAATTTAATGGAGAGACGAAGCTTCCAAGCCACTAAGGGCTCTTTGAAACTTCTCAGTAAAATTGGAGAGGTTTAAACTGCTCCTCCCATGTGTTTCAAACTGACAGGGTAGGTTAAAATTAGGTATTGGGAAGAAAGTCTTTACTCAAAGGGTATGGGGAAGGGTTAGGGTGGCTGCCCCTGGATCCCTGGAATGTCCCAGGCCAGGCTGCAGCAGCCTGGCACAGGGGGAAGGGTGTGACCTTCACYTTTAAGGTCCTTCCAACCCAAACCACTCCATGATTCTATGATTTAACACCCACCACTGATAAACCCTAATCCTCTAAACACGGGGCACATCCCAGCTCTTCAGGAGACCCACTCACCCAACTGCAGAAAACACTGACATTCTTCAAACCTCCCTGGCCCAGCTGCAATAAAGTGTTTGTACACTGGATGTGACCGTGCAGCSAGTTCCAAAGGTCAGCTCTGCGTGTGCAGCCCAGAGATTTTTCACTTGCCTGGTGTGTGGCAGCCACARGCACCCAAACCCCCTCCCCTGCTCCCACGCAARCGCCGCTCATTAAACGCCTCYTTKAACAACCATTCCCCAGAATGAAAAGCCCCACTGACCATATGGCCACTTATTAATACTACATTTGTTTATCAGTTTAAATAAACCCCCTGCAGCAATGAGGATCCGTGTAATGAGGACTTAAACACAGCCCACAGCGGATGTGTTTGAGCACTGCCAAGTAGGACTGCACCTCCTCARTGCTTTTCATGGCAGATTTTAAGGCTTGATAGGAAGCTGAATRGCAGTAAGTGCACAGAATTAACTTCAAACAGAGGGGAAAGCAACAGTTTCATCAAGAAATTAAGTTATTTAATGTGGTGCTTAATCCTTCAGTATTKAGCTCAGCCCCTTAATGCTGCTTCCTGGAAACTTGGGGCAGAGTGGGGGTGGAAACTGAATTTTCTTCTGCAGCGAAAATGAAACTTTCTTCTGTGTTAAGGTTTTAACTGAAGGGATATTCAAACAGTTATTAACACTTCAGTGCCAGAGTGAGAGCTTCAAGGCCAGTGGGGCTTTAACGAAACCACTGTCAGAGCTGGCCTCTGCACCGGGGTTGCTCTGAAGTTTCCTAATCCTCCTGAACCTGCTTAAAAGGGCAAAACTCCTTTGRCAATTCATCCCGGAATTTCCTTTAYGGTGAATAAAAGGTGACATGAAAGGAAACAGCTCTGATAGTTGAATCAGTTTTATACGAGGCATTTCTGTATTTATAGGTCAGGCTTGATTACAACCAAAATAGACAAATTACAGAGCTGCCTTTAAGCATCAGCAAGCCCAGGGTCAGGGGCAGCTGGAGAGGGTTTGACTCACACGGAAGGGAGGGCACATCCTACCCCTGGCACCAGCCAGTCCTTCCCCTCCACCTCATCAACACTATTCAAGCAGCAACAACAACAAAAAAAGGTCTTATTTTTAGGATGAGTCTTTGAAACCATAAGACGTAGGGCAAAAGGAAGAAAATCATCTCTCCCACGTTAGGATGTGAATTTGTCAAATACACAGGAGGTTCTGCACTCTGAGAACACAGCACACCTCATCTGGGTGCTCAGTGCCATCTCCCAAAATTTCTGTGCCTTCCCACCACAGTCACAACTCCCACTCACCTGTTGTTCCCTGGAGTAACTCTGCAAACACAGCACGAGCACAACCCCTGCCCTCAGCACAGTGCTACCAACTTTTGGTTTTAAAAAGTTAACACAGCACGAGCACAACCCCTGCCCTCAGCACAGTGCTACCAACTTTTGGTTTTAAAAAGTT
>CADDXX010000645.1:404708-426376 GCA_902810485.1 Alauda arvensis
CTTGAAAAAAAAAAAAAAAAAGAAATCCATCTAGTGCCTTTCCCTGGGTTCAGGTGAAGGCAGTGCAGCTGCAGGGAGGAGGTGCCAGGTCAGGTACAGCAGGTATTTCCCAACTGCCAGTACCTGCCCGAGCACTCGCGCAGGGAGCACAGCACACATCAAAACATCAAAACAGCCTCTTCATGTGGCCACGTCGGGCTTGAGCCGAGCCACCCGACCTGCTCCAGCAGCTGCCACGGTGAGAAAGAGCCCCAGCCCTGCCCTGGGCTCTGCTGCCACAGGAGAAACAGTTCTGAGCTCTCCTTCAGCCAGGAGTGCTGCCTGCCTCCAATCCAGATGTTACCGACCCCAAAAACGACTGGAGAGCCACATGAGGGATGGGTTCTGGAGCCATTCCCTCCCACACACAGCCCAAAGGATCTCCCCACAGCTCATGAATGGAGTTTCAGGTCAAACACACCATTTCTGATCAGGAATGGAAGGCTCAGTGGCTGCTCCTCGAGCACCACCCTTCTTCCCACAGCCTCATCATTTTAATATCGTTAAATGGATTACTCTGCACAGCCTTMATTATTGCAGTGTTTGCAAGGGAAGAGGTGATCTCTCAGTAACCATTTCCTGTCCCTCTGCAGATCAAAACTTGTTTTACATCAAACCTGGGAGTGAAATGGCATCAGAGGTGCAGCACAAAGTGTAAAAACCAGGTACTGAGAGCTGAGCAGGCCCAGGTGTCCTGACTTGATGCTCTGCTGTCACTGCATCCTATTTTYCTTCAGAGGGGAGCTCAGAAAACAGGCATTAATTAACAAAATTACGCTATCACAGGAAATAACAGGAAGCTTCTGATAATGAGCCATTTAGCTCSGAAGGGTTTCAGTCAGACATGTCAAACCAGCTCACAGAGGATGTCAACAGCCACCAGCAACAAGCACAGCCAGCTGAAAAACAACCAGCACAGACCCTCAAGTTGTTGCAGCAGAAAAGCAGCTCAGTGTAACTCTCAAATGCAGGCTGGTCCTTGCAGGTAACAACCTGGTACCTCTGAGGACACAACAGACCAAATGTCACCTATTTGGTTTTATTCTGGCAGCCAGAATGAGCCACAGGTCACGTTCCTGCTGTCAGAGGCAAAGCAGGGTCACTACATCAGCCCTGCTGCAGCACAGGGCTGAAGGACCGAGGTGGCAGCAACTGCAGTTCCTTGTTCTCCCCTCAACCCCTTCCCTCCATCAGCAGTGCTACTGGCACAATTAAAATCTATCTTCTTCACACCCACTTGAATCCCTTCTCTCCTGGTGCAACAGCTCAACAGGTCCCCACTYCACCACCACAGATGGTTTTCCACTCTGATGTCCCTGCTGGAGTCACTAAACTGCATCAGCTGGATTCCTGCKGGGTTCTTGCTTCCAAGAGCTTCTGAATGCTCGACAATAAAGGTTCAACAATGGGAAATTAAAGGAGTTCAGTCTCTGCCCTGCCTGCCTCAGCCCACAGGAGGTGAGTAACCCACCACTGCTCCCAGCTGCAGGAGCCAGCCACTCTGGGAAATTCTCACCCACAAGAACTGGGCCTCCCTCCCTGGCCCTCCATCACCTGCACAGAGAGCACTGGCACCAACTCATCTTCATAACTCCGTGCTCTGTTTCACCATTTCCACTGACTGAAACATCCTGAGCCTGATTCTACCTTCCAGGACCTGCAGGGAGCCCACGGGAAGGGTGGAGAGGGACTATTTACATCTCACACAAGTTGTAACATCTGAGCAAGACAGGCTGGACCAAGTGAGAGAGCTCAGCAAGACGAACAGCTCTTCCAGAAAAATTTGGGACATCCTTACTTATCTCTGCCATTAGGTGTCATGTTTCCAGCAGCAGCAACTTTCCTGAAGTGCAAACACAAATGCCTACAGGAAAATCTGACCCTGGGATTTAGAAGCATTCTTTTAAGAAGACACTTTCATTAAAATTCTGTTTAATTTCCTATTAGCTATTAAATAGAGTAAAAGAAAATCAGTAACTACTTCAGAGCAAAATATAAAATGAATTTAGGCTGTACTTTAACCACCATCCTCACTACCTCATCTTCATAAAACAACCCAACATCCCCCCAAATCAAGGCCAAAAATCCAAACACCACCCTAAGACTTGACCAAGTTTTAAAAGTCATGTCTCTCTTGAATCTGCTTCTGCAGAATTWAACACACAAAGTTATAAGAAGTGATTGATGTTCAACATTAATGCGGCTCATCAGAAATTCAAAGAAAGTGATAAAATAGGAAGTCTCCCATATCAGACTAAAACCCTAAAGTTTTGATYAGGATCCACAGCCAGAGCCAGCTGAGCTGATTTTGGCAGGGYTGAAAGTAACACTGGATCAAGGATAATTCTGAACTTCAAACAGCTGCACATAAAGAACACTTCAAATACAAAGCCTAAAGGTTTGAACTTATGCATGTTCAAAAGATTCACTTTGTTTTCTCTAGGAAAACAGATAACACGTTCCTGTTGTCAGAGYATTAGGATTCCTCTTGAAGACCATTTTTTTTTAAGCCTGCAAAGTTGCACAGAAGCAATCTGTTCTCTAAACACTGAGCAYGAGTTCAAAGTGCCACCGAGCGCGCCGTGCACGTGCGGGGTGCAAGAAAAGCACTGCAACATAAAGTACAAACAAATGCTTGGAGTTGTTTATGCCCAGCACGATGATTCAATATACAATTAAAACTTTAATGCTCAAGAGCGTGCACATGTTACGCTCCTGCCATTTAATTACTTTTCAGGTTTTAAAACCTGAAGACTGGCTGAGCAGCCCACGACATGTATCACTAATAACCCACGTCTGTGTATTTGCAGCTCATGGTTTCAAACATAAACTGTCCCCATGCTCCGTGTAAACACCAGGTCTCCAAACAAAAGCATTAACCTGTCACCGGACTGAGGCTGTGCGAGTCATTCAGCCAGTTTGGCAGGAGATCCTCTCAGGAACCTTCAGCAAAGCTACTTACCCTAAAAACAGCCCAGCCAGAGCCAGCACACGTGATGGCAGCTCAGCTCCTGGGGTGACAGCGCCTGTGACACCCGGCTGGGCTGGCACCCAGGCTCCCTAGGGCCTGCTGGGTGTCCCCACAGGCAGGCTGTGAGCAGGAGGGGAGAACGCAGCTCCCTGCGAGGATCAAGGGAACACGAGCAGTGCGTGGCAAAGCGCTGCACACGAAAACAGATTATTTTTAGAAGCGGGGCGAGCGCGGCGCTTCCTGCCGGCTCCACCTTGAAGAACGACAGCCGCTCTGTCCCCCCTCCAYTCCAAAAGCAGGCTTTCACAACTTCTGCTACCTGCCACAACAGAGAGAGGCAAGGGACAATCTGCTGAGAGCAGCAAGTGACAGCTTCCCAGTCTGTATCTTGGCACTGGGAACTCCTGTTGGAATATGTTGCCAGTCTTCACTCACGTCAATAAATCGATGCCTTTTTTCCTGCCACGGGGATGAACAGAGCGCTGAATGTTTTTATTTATGACACTGATTTTTTTTTTTTTTCCATAGCAACCGGATGTGAACATGGCATTCCCAGCGTAATGAAGTCACTATAGCAACGTGATAGTGATGTCAGAATAATCAGACAGCGTTTCATACTTGTGAAATGCACGGCTTCTGCGAATTCAGAAAGTTGCAGAGACCACAAAAGCAAGAGTGCTCCATCTGGAACTTCCCTTTAACTCGCCTGGTTTTGGATAACTTCTCATTAAAGGCACAGAGCTTTGCKAATGCACCATTTTCTGTTTCTCCAAGCTTCATCCATTACTTCCTGAACGGCTCACAAATTCTCAAATTGAAACCCTTTCAGATCCGAGGATCCGCCACACCAGGGAGAATTCCTGCCACCCCATTTCAGCACGGAAAAAGCAATGGCACAAATCACAACAGGGAAACATTCCACAGCAGACAGGCACTGTCAAATGAACAGATGCTTTCCTCAACTCTTCATTTAATCTGGTGTCTCTTAACGTGGAGCAACACAACTCCTCAGAGAGAATTACAAGAGCAAAAGAAATTACAGAGTGCCATACAACACTCCAAGGTAGACAGGCGTTTTCAAGTCGAACAACTATTWTAAGAAATATTATCTCCCCAGTTAAGCTACTGAAAGGAAGAAACGCAGCGTTTTCATGGTTTGCCCTTCCTGTTTGCAGCTCTTTCCAAGCTGTGAGCAAAGCAGGACCCAGTTCCAGCTCTGTGTCAGTCGGAATTGATTCTGTGCGTCCAAACCCCAACCCTCCCACTGAGCAAGCTTCGCAAGAATCCCTGCACCAAAGCCGCACGTTCTGCACCTCAAACACCGCAAGCAAATGCGCCAATTAACGAGAAGTATCTAAACACCAAAGTTTCCCTATGCCGAGAACAGTTTCTCTTCAAAGCGGCTGCAGGAAGTGCAAGAAACCTTTTCAGAGCCGAGGTGGTCTGACACAACCAGTCCTTGGGAGTGCAGGATGAGGACGGAGCAGAGGATGCGGACGGAGCAGAGGATGAGGATGGACCAGCCCGCTGCTCCACGTGGCTCACAAGGGGCTCCCCGGGGCTTGTCCCACCTGCCCGAACCTCCTGCCGCCCGTCCGGGCTGGCGAACCAGCGCGGCTCCCTCGTCCTGCATCCCCCCTGTGCCAGCCCACCCCCAAACCTCGCTGTCCCTTCACCTCGGGACCCCCTGGCAGTGCGGGGAGCAGCGGGCACGGAGCGGGGTCCGGCGCTCACCTGCCCCCACCGACCCCGCGGGGATCCCGCTCAGCCCCGAGCCCGGCGGCAGCACAAGATGGATGTCCGGCGGGGCAGGACGGGGCCGGCCGGGGCAGGACGGAGCGGGGCCGGGGCCGTGTGGGGGATAACGCCAGAGGGACCCGGGCAGTGTGGGAGATGCGGGACCCGGGCTGTGTGGGCGATGCTCGGCCAGAGGGACCGGGCGCGGCTCCGCGGTGCCCTGGCCGGGGCTGGAGCGTGTCCAGGGAAGGAATTGGAGCTGGGAAAGGGGCTGGAGCACCAGGAGAGGCTGGGAAAGGGGCTCAGCCTGGAGAAAAGGATGCTCAGGGGCTCTGCGCAACTCCCTGACAGGAGGGGACAGCCAGGGGGAATTTGGGATCTTATCCCGAAGAACAGGGACAGGAGGAGAGGGAACGACCTCAGGCTGGGCCAGGGGAGGCTCAGGTGGACATCAGCAGGAATTTCCCCATGGGAAGGGTGGGCAGCCGGCAGGGATTGAGCGGGTGGCTGGGCTGGTTCCATACAGAGGGGGTGATGCTGCCACTCGGGACGGGATAAGAGTCACCAAGAGGTCACCAAGCACAGGGCTCAGGACCAGCACCACACCACCCTCACCTCTTAAAAAACCTTTCTTGAAACACAGCACTTCAAAGTGTGCGTGGCGTTTTGTTGATTTTTTTTTCTTTTTTTTAAGAAATGCTTGAAAAAGAAGAACCGCGGCACGTGAAATGCACGTGTTTAATTGACAAGAAACGGGCAAAATGCGGGAAGAGGAAACGGCACGGAAAAGTCCTGAGGGYGTTTTTGTCGCTGAGGGTTTGTCAGTGACAGCAGCCACGCAGGGAGGGTCAGGTCACAAGTCCAGCACAGTCACTGTGATCTGGGACATCATCAGCCCCWACTTCAACTATAATTCAGCTCTAAACTACACACTCCAGAAAAGCTCRTGTCAACAGTCAATAAATTTCAGGGGCTTTTTTTTTTACCTCGTTAAGAAGGTATCATTACCCCAGGAGGAGCTGCAGTTGCTTGCATGGTTGCCATGCCCAGCTCTCCATGAAATGCAGAGGGATCTCTCGTGTTTCCAAGCACTGTCACCTCCTTGYACGAGCAGGGACAGGACAGGACTGTCYCCGGGGATGCTCCTGCAGAGGACRGTGCCAGAGGCAGCAGCAGCACACCCACGGGCCTCCCCACACTCCTCTATCACCACTTACAAAACTTCAGGGACACGAGCAGATTTGTTGAGGTCTGAGGCTACAGCAGCAATATTTTAGCAGTGGTGCCGCCTTTCATCCAGAACTCCAACAAAAATGCTAAATTTTACTTTGTCTGGCTGTAGAGATGAGGAAGCAAAGATTAAACTCATCCAAAATCCCCAGCAAGTGAGCAGCCAGGAGACACACAGAGCTCAGAGTCCCCAGTCACTGAAAGTGCTCCAGTCCTCCCTCTCACAGCTTTGTGTGTGTAGCAGAAACAAACACACGGCGTGGAACTTTGCTTCCAGGTACGACTTGTGGCTGCTGATACCGATCTGTAAATCCCTGGGTTTTTTATGGCTTGGGAGGTGTCTCCTTCCCTGGGGACCACCGTGCTGGGAGGGAGCAGGTGAGTGAATCACAGCTGGATCGGAATCKCTGGAGGCAGGGCGAGGGCAGCAGAGGATTTGCACACTTTCTGTCTCTGCAGGACTTGGCAGCCTCGGCAGGGAGAGGCTCAGTGGGACAGTCGGGGTGGCAAAAGCATCTGCCTCGGAGGATGCTCGGCACTCGTGGTTGAGCAACTCCTTCCTGCAGAGCACAAACGTTCCTGTGAAATCTGGGAGCTTAGGAAGTTAAAAAGKGTTTAAAAGCGTGAGGCTGTGTCTGGAAAACAGGCAGGGCCGAAATATCAGCAGTGGGTTGTGTTTTAAAAGCTGTGCAAAAACATATTCCTACAGGCAGAAACTGCAAGGGATGCAGTTCCTTTAACAGGCTCAGTGTACATGGGAATGTTTGAGCATTCTGCAAGGCTTTACCCCAAATTTCCCTTAAAATTAAAGCTTTACCAAACTTTGCCCCAAATATCAACGCATTTGCAGCTTTTCTCGCTGAGCACTGACTGAAGAGTTTTATTGTATCCAAGGAATCACACACTTATCTCTTTCATGGCTTGTGGACCATCTTCCAAGTTCCAAAACAATCAGGGCAGGGCACACTGAGGGCCTGACTCAGCAGGACAGAGCTCCTGTTTGGTGTGTGTTCTGGGAAGGTTGACTTTTCCCCCCGTTTTCYGCAGGTTTGAGTGGAAGCTGATAACATTTATTGCTGAGTCAGGCTTTGCAAGCACACSAAATTAGATCTGGATGGACGTGAGGCTGGTTATGAAATGATCAGAAGAGGAGAAGCGGGTCCAAGTTCAGCCAAAAATCAGAGGCACTTTTCCTAGCGACTCCAGCAGGGAGTAAAGCTGGATTTCTGCTTCTCCCAGCCCCAAATCCTGCCCTCCTTTGGGCAGATGCAGCCCCTCAGCCAGGGCTGTTTCACTCCCTGCTGCTGCTCCTTATCTCTGGTGCAGCAGTGGATGGCTCAGCAAACCCAGGCTGTCAACAGGCTGTTACATCCCGTGTCCACACCTTGTCTCTCCCCGGGCATTTCCCCATTTCTAACACATCCCATTATTCCAGGGACATCCCCAGGATGACTGACAGCTGCTGACAGCCCCAAAGCAGGGACTTCTGCTCCACACCAACTCAGCAACAACACGAGGTTATGAGGYAAAGAGAATCAAATCTCTGCATCCTGTCACATGCAGGACACAGCTTGTAATGTCCTGGACACAGCCCAAGAAATCCAGTGACCCTTCACGCTGCAGTTTTATTGAAAAATGTGTAATTTATCACAGCCCATCTATTTATGCAAAACAGGAGTTGCCACAATAACTTCTTTCCTGAACTCTGCAGTCTAAATCCATTAATATTAAATGATACCAAGATTTCACTCCCCTTTTCCTGCTGTGTCGCAGCAGTAAAAGACTGGAAGGAAAACACTTATTTATCCCAGAATCTGCAACACGATTGCAATTTTTCACCTGCTTTTGCAGCTGAGTTGCAGAGGTTGCACTGAGYCTTCTGCAGGCAAATTAATATGGAGCAGAATCCCTCAGGACTTCTTTTATTCCAAAATAATAATTGCCCAATTGGGTAAATCATCACAAGTTCAGCTGATGTAAATACGAAGCTAAGGCCCATTTGTTGATTTAATGAAATTCAGAAACAATTTGTGATTGCATAATGACCTTGGATTCCTGGCTGATAGAATCAGAGGGCTGGAGAGTAAATGAAAGTGGGTTTGACACCATAATAACACATTATCCTTTTGCTCTGGCTGTCAGGAGTAAAGGTGCTGRCTGCATCCTGGTCCTGTCCTGAGTGTCTGAACTTCAACTGCTCAAGAAAGGAGCTGGTGCTCTCTAAGCTTCCAATAATCATTCTTTCAACTCTAGTCAGGGAAGAATCAAGAAAAACAAAGTTCATTCCATAGAGCTCAACACGAGCCTTTGAAGTGCAAGCATAATATTTTCTTTACAGATGAGATTGCAGTGTATYATTATGAATAATGACTTAATGATGTAATTAACAGTCAGCACCCACATGGTTTGCCTGGCTGAGGGTCACCGAGCTCACACCTCACCTCCCACGCTGTCCTTTGCCAGGGGATCTGACCATGAAGGATCATTTCACACAGCCCAGCACCCCAGGCTCTGTGGGGCAGGGGAGCTCCAGCCCTTGGAATCCCAGAAAGGCTGGATCCCAGTGCCAACACGGAGGTGTTTTCCAGGTTTGAGCCCTAAGGGTGTGAGCACAGGGACATCCCCATCCCCATCCTCACTGCAGAAAGGCAGGAACAAGGCTTCCTCTACCAAAACCACCAGCAAGCCTGGCCTTTCCTCCTTTGTGACTGTCACTCTGAAAGGGACATGGGATGGAGGCTTCTTCAGCAGCTCCCCAAACATTTCCCTGCCTTGTGAGCAGTCAGTCTGCTATCTGCAGTTCTGCAGCGTCAGGAGAAAGGCAGAGACTGATRGGGGTTTTATAAATACCATCAGAGGCTGTGAAACTCGCTGGGGAAGGAAGCACAAATCCCCCTTCCATGCTCAGCTAAGGCAGGGAGCTGCCAATCACCATACACAGGGATTCCCGTGTTCCAGGCTAATTCAGCACAATGGGCTGCTCTTACTCTTTGCTTTCTGCAAGCAAGAATTGCCTTGTCCAAAGCTGTAGCAGCCTGGGATTTCCTACCAGAGGAGCCTGTGAAGGAAAGGACACTCGTAGAGCTRAACATGAGCAGAGCCAGCAGCYTGGGCACCTCTGCTGGCTTTAATGCCAGGTCTGGAGCTGTGTTTGAGTGAGTCTCCCCAGCCCTGTGTTACCTGGGCACTCCCCTCAGCACAGAGCTGCTCCCAAATTCAGCAGGGAGAGCTGAATTTGTCTTTCAGAAGCTGGGACACACCATGGGAGGTGGTCCCAGCTTAGGGTGGGSTGTGACCCAGCAGCTCCTTGTACAGAGACGTTTGTAGGACACTTCACAAATACCCAGGGTAGGGATGGGTGCCACCTCCAGAGACCCCAGAACACAGCCCAGATTGTGCCCTCTCTAACCCCAGCCACAGTTTGCAAGGTGGCCWGGGCAAAGCTGCTGGATTTGCACAAGAAAAAGCCAAAGCAGAGGGGACTGGAGCTCCCTGAGCCCTGCACAGCCACAGCCAGGAGRGGCCCAGGCTCAAGCAGGAAAAACTGGGACAGCAGAGCTCGACATGAGCAATAACAAGTGTTATTCTTTCAGCTGAGAAACTCTGCTCCCTGCTCAAAGGCGGCTGCAACCACACATTTTCTGTTACCCAACCCCTTCCTGTGCAGCCAGGCACTCTCTGAGCCCGTGGCCAGGCTCCCTCCTCTGTCTCTGGGTACCAAACCTCCTCCTCCTCTGCCAGCTGCTGTCTCCCATTCCTGGGGCAGATGCAGCTGCCATCTTCCTGCTTCTAGTTTGTAAAACCCAGGCAGCAGAGCATGGGGAAGTTGGGGGAAAGGAAAGAAAAAAACCAAAGACAAAATGAAAGTTGAACTGGAACTACCAGAGGAAGTCACAGGCATCCTTTGACTGCGGGTTTGGTGGAGCCCACACAATGAGGCAAACATTGCCTTGAAATTAAATGTCATATATATTGAAATGAGAGAATGTCTAAYTCAGTAAGTACTCATCCCCATGCTTCCCTTCATGGGGTTTAAACACTTGTTTTCTTTAAACACAGTCACACAATGACTGGATTGCAGCCAAGGGGCAATTTTGGATTAGCAGGTAARAGTAAATCCAGGTATTTCTGGAAGCCTTGTAAAATCCATGGAGACTCTTCACTACCTGTCCCTGCTGTGTCCCAGTTGATAACTGGTTCCATTCAGGGTCAGACACTCCTGGTGCCCTCAGCCCAGCAGCACACACAGGCACAGGGCTTATAGAGACATCAGGGAGGTAATTCTGAACTCACCTGTACCTGGAGAAGAGATTTGTGCTTCCAATTATTGGTACCCTGCTGTYCTAAGTGGGCTCACTCACACCACAGCCTTGAGGACCTCCAGCACCTTCATTCCTGCAGCTGCCAGGGGTTCGAGGGAGCTTGTCCCAAAGCAGCTGTGTCAGGAGAGGCAGTYCCTCAGCTGCCTTTAATAGCTGCTCCGCTGTAATTATGATTACAGTAACACTTAGACTTCTGACAGCACTCTTTGTTTTCTGATTGCTTCCTGAGCACAAGTGAATAACCCTGGCTTTGAGCCTCTTTCTTGGGAGGAGCAGGTATTTTCCTTTGGGAAGGCTGGATAAAGTGAGGCAGATGCTGGATAGGAGGGAGAACGAGGCACCTGTGTCCCCTGACAGCCTGTGCTGGGCTTCCCCTCCCAGCACAGCCACCCTGGGTCCTTTTGGGCAGCAGCTGAGTGTCACAGCCACCATCCCAGCTCAGCTGTCGCCTCCTTGGCTGATCATGAGTCACTTCCACTCCTGCTGTGACTCAGAACGCAGCCTGGAAGCTGCCTGAGGAAGGCCTGGATGTCCTGTGTGTGTCTCCCCATGTCCTGTGTGTGTCTCCCACCCTGCCCTGTTTCCCCCTGGGCAGGGGCTGTGGTGCCACTGCCTCTCCAGGGCTGGGCAGTGCCCCTGGCACAGCTGGGCAGGTGGGAGACACACGCAGGACATGGAAGGAAAGGACACTCATAGAGCTAAACATGAGCAGAGCCAGCAGCCTGGGCACCTCTCCTGGCTTTAATGCCAGGTCTGGAGCTGTGTTTGAGTGAGTCTCCCCAGCAGAAAGCACTCAGGGATCTCCTTTCTGCTCCACTGTGRGAGGTGGGAGCTCCCCAGGGGCTGAGCTGTGCTGTCAGTGCCTCAGCAGTGACACGGTGACATCCTGCAAACGCTGGGCTGTGCTTGGGTTCCCAACGCTYCCCTCTGCTGCCCTTTGGAAAGAAAGAGTTTGCACGAATAACAGCAGATGCATTTGGAAATAGCTCGTCTGCCAGGCCGGGTTCAGCCGTGGAAGTGAGCAAAGATGAAACAGTTGTGTCTGAAGTGGGAAATCCCCCGGATGGGTTTGCTGGGGCAGGGCAGGGAGGATTGTGGCTCATGGGCTGAAGTTGTCTCAGCATTCGTGCCAGGGACTGGGAAARGAGCTGAGCCACAGCACTGAGCCCAGCAGTGACCCGGGCAGGGTGGGGACAAAGCTTTGGAGCCAGCCCCAGCCATGGCTTACCCCTGACATGTGGGGCTGAGTCCTGCCCCATCCTCAGAGCCCACGGGGAGCAGCCCCCAGCGCTGCCCTGCTCGCTGCGAGGGAGGGGGGAAGCTCCCGGGGCTGCTTTCCCAAGGAACAAACCTGCCAGGGATGAGGGTATTTATCTGCCAGATCTCGCTTTTACCCTAAACAGACAAAAAGTGTCCCAGGAGCTGCTGCCGCGTTGGATAAAGCAGGACGGGAGCTGAGCTCCGCGGTGATGGGGGCTGGCTCTTAAGGTTACCTTAATGACAGCAATCCCCACTTGTCTTTCCAGCGTGACAGGAACCGCAGAGGTATCAGAGCGTTTAATCGCTTGTTTTACTGCCTGGGCTGTGTGTTGTGGTGAGGAGCTGCATTCCAGCCTGACGGGTTCTGCTGAGGGCTCCTGTCACCGCCGTGCCCGCAGCTCGGCGCTCACATCTGTGCTCACATCTGCCCCATGCCCGGGTAGGGTGAGGGCAGCTCAGTGCTCACATCTGTGCTCACATCTGCCCCATCCCCGGGCAGGGTGAGGGGAACCTCAGTGCTCACATCTGCCCCATCCCCGGGCAGGGTGAGGGCAGCTCAGTGCTCACATCTGTGCCCTGTGCCCCATTCCCCATCCCCGGGCAGGGTGAGGAGCAGCCCAGCACCGCCTGCAGCCCCTCCCCGGTGCCTGCAATCTCCCGGCCGGGCTGGCCCAGAGCCACCGGCTCCTCTGCACTCCCCCGAGGCTTCCAGACACGCCGCTGCCTCTGCTGGGACACACGGGGGGCTGTGGGACGCTGGGGATCGGTCACTGCTTCCCCTGGCAGCCCTGCCCTGCTCACACGGGTCCCTGCTCTATCCCTGTGCTGTCCCTGCTCTGTCCCTGCGCTATCCCTGCGCGGTCCCTGCTGTCCCTGCCCTGTCCCAGGTTGCCCCTGCGCTGTCCCTGTGCTATCCCTGCCCTGTCCCAGGTTGTCCCTGTGCTGTCCCTGCCCTGTCCCTGCTGTCCCTGCTCTGTCCCTGCGCTGTCCCTGCCCTGTCCCAGGTTGTCCCTGCGCTGTCCCTGCTGTCCCTGCTCTGTCCCTGCGCTGTCCCTGCCCTGTCCCAGGTTGTCCCTGCGCTGTCCCTGCGCTGTCCCTGCTGTCCCTGCGCTGTCCCTGCTGTCCCTGCGCTGTCCCTGCTGTCCCTGCCCTGTCCCTGCCCCAGCCCCGCATGGAAACCTTGAGCGAGCGCCCTTTTCCATTTCCCGGCTGCCAGATCAGCAAAGCCCAGCTCAGCAGTTCCGTCCCCCACGTGTTTGGACGGCAGTGGAAGTGACGGGGAGCTGAGGAGATGGAAACAATCACAAACAGCAGCGCTTTATCTGCGCCGTCCTTCCCTCCGGCAGAGCCCGCAGGGGCTGCGCCAGTCCGGAGGGGCTGCACAAGGGCAGTGCTCGCTCTCCTCTCACTCCAGGAACGGCGTTCTGCTGTTATTTTGTTATTGTGGTGTTGTTATTTACCCGKGAACACGCTCAGTTTAAATTCCCTTCCGCTGCAGGGCTGTGATTCCATCAGACAAATCTTAGGGGTAAACTTCATCACTTGTGAGGCTCCAAAAGTCACAGCGAGTATTTAAGAATGTTTTATTTTCCCCCCAAATCAGGGCAGCAATCCTGGCAATAAGTGTCATTAACAAAACAGTTTTCTACAGCAATGRGAGCTCTCTGTGYGTTTTGTTGTRAGGAAAAAGAAATTCCTTTCTTTCACTAAGGAACCAAAAAAACACCTCCGAGTTAATTGTAGAACAAAAGAGGCCTTGATTTCTGCCTTCTATCATGGAAAAGSTTGGATCCAAATATACATACATTAAAAATAAAAAGGTATAAACAATGCTTCCTTCCTCAAGAGCTTCCCTGGCAAACCTGGGCCGTGCCCCAGAGCCCGGCTGCCTCCAGCTCATCTTCCTGTGGTGGAGCTGAGCTCCTGGGGACATCCAGGCTCCTCCCAGGACCACTCCCCTGGAAAATGGGTTTGTTTTCAGTCCATCTTTGATCCAAGAAAGSCCCAAATGCTTTCCTTCCTGGCCGGCACCTTTGTGTGAGTGCCCTTGGTGGGGTCAGGGATGAGGTGGGAGCTGAGCCTCCCTCCCTCCTGCTCTGCTCCCAGGGACCACCAACTTCCCTGCAGAGCCCAGAGGCACCAGCTGGGTGGGATCAGCCTGGGGATTGGTTTTTTCCCTCTCTGGTTTGAGCCTTCAGCCCTTTTCCCCTCCCCAAGGGCCCGTGGGGTTTCGTTTGTTCCTTTGGAATTGCTGCTCCTCAGGGGAAAGGCTCTGCCTCCACCTCCGAGGGGATTAGTGCAGCCGCAGGACCAAATCCCTCTGCTCATTACCCCCGCCTAAAGCTGCACTCAATAAATCCTGTTAAGCCATTGGGGCCACTCCGGGCTTACCCGGACAGAAACGGCAGCACCAGAAATGAGATCTTGGKTTGATTAGGGAAATAAAGGCAGGAAAAAAGCACTTAAAAGACATCCAGAGGAAATAGGAGCTCCCCCCCACCAAGTCACGCTGACAATGATGAATGAGTCTGCGGATGCCAGTCAGAGAGTGAGTCATGATTCATAAATAAATTACAGCAAGACATTCATAGAATCATRGAATATCCTGAGCTGGGAGGGGCCCACAAGGATCATCCATCCARCYCCTGGCTCTGCAYRGGATAACCCAAAATCTTAGGAATATTAGGAAATRCCTTGGTAATATTGATTTAATCTGGGATATTTGTAGCCTGAGATGCCACAAAACACTCAGAATTCAGAGTAACTCGGTGATCCTGCAACAAGCTCATGTGTTTCTTGTAGCTGACAGAGCCACACATTTCTGGCAGTGCCCACTCSACCCTTGTTGGACACAAACTGATCTGCAGAAGCTGCTGAATGGGTTTGACAGCCCTGCTCTCRAGCCCTGGGGACAGGCAGGGCAGTGAGTGCTGTCTGTGCCAGGTGTCCCCTCCTGAGGATGCCCATCAGTGAGRTAATGGCACTTTCCTCCCTTTCTTCTCAGAGAAAGGCAGCTTTTGCAGTGAAATGATTTGCTGGTGTTCAAAAGAGCTGGGAAGGGAGCTCAGGGCCTTGGCTTTGTTGTTTCACCCCGTCCTGCCTCCCCCAGCCTCGCTGTGCTGAGATGCAAAATTATCAGTGGAAGAGTTTATAAAATGTCAAAACAGCTTCTCTCCTGTCAGCCAGACAATTTGTGTAAATAGAGCCTCTCTCAAGAACCTCCTGCCAGCTCAAAGCTCCCTTTCATCTCCCCAGGATTTATTGTTTGCCGTTTTCATGGAATTTGAAAGCAGCCTCTAACGAGGAGCGAGGATGGGGAGTTCAGTGCCGTGCAGAGGAGTCTCCAGTGGGATCTGCTGTCACCTCCCAGGGAGGCTGTGGAACACCAGCCCAGGTGATTTCCTCTCCTCACAGGCTCTCCCACTGCTGGCTGATGTCTGTGCATGGCTCTGCTGGGAAAGCAGCCCTGGGAATAACAAACTCTCCCAAGAAAAGCTGCATTTATTTCCCCAGGCAGTGAGAACAGCCCCGGTGACACGGGGCACTCCCAGCCCCGCTGCTGCGGGACAGGAGGGCAGGAAGAACTGGATCACCCGGGCCTGGCTGCTCCCACGGGCTGCCACAGATCATTCCTGGAGCAGGAGTGGAGCTGGCATCCAACGGGCTCCTGTGCCAGCTGCTCTGCCCGGCCTGCAGCTGCACCCGCCCCACTGACACGCCCAGAGAAAACTAAAACAAAAAAACCTCCAGTTATAATGCAATTCGTTTTAAAAACGCACACAAAAATAGAATTTGTCAAGCCCCTCTCGCTGTGCTCCTGCCCTGTTTGTGTCTGGAATTCCAGGGGGGAGCAGTTTGGGAGCTCTGGATGCTCCATCCCACCAGTCTGCCCAGCAAAGCCACTGGGCCKGACTGGTTTGACAGCCCCAGCTCCTCCCACAGGGCCCTGCACTGCCCGACGAGCTCGGCAGGACCAGCAAAGCCCCAGCTCACTCCTGGGTTTTGGGGTTTGAAATCCAAAGCCACAGGAGAATCCGAGCCCCAGCGCAGCTCAGGCTCAGGGAATGGGATGTGGAAGGGAGGAARAGCTTTCCAGATCTGATTCTCCTCTGACAATTTGCTCTTGACAGCAGCTGAAATCATCTTTGGAACCARCCCTGCATTCTAAGGACAGTGAACTTTGCCTCTCAGCACAGCTGTGTGTGTGCCAGAGGAGGGGTTSCTTCAGGTTTTTGCATCTGTGAGAAACACCAGCAGTGCTTTTCCAACATCCCTGTGCCTCCATTTGGGAAAAAAATCCCAAATGGGGACTTTCAGAGGGAAACCAAAAGGGTCCTGCTCCTGCCCAGCCCTTCCCAGCTCTGTGTARAGCAGATGAACCCTCCCTTCACCATGGCTGGGGAAACTGAGGCACAGGGACAGGGCACTGTCCCCCACACCGGGCTGCAGCCTCTCGTTCTGGCTCGTGATTCACCAGCCCACCATCACCCTGTCACACCAGGCGTGACTCTGCTCCACATCCACATCCTCTCTCTGCCTTGCTTTCACTTCCTTCCCAGGCAGGGAAGAGCCCGGACAGCACTCAGCACTCGCCCCTTGCTTGGGGCTTTTTTCCTATAAGGTAAACACGAAATTCTCAAACGCAGAAAAAAAACCTCCTGCAGCAGAAAAATCCAGAAAAATTTCCTGGCCCAGGAGCAGAAGCTGCTGGGATGTGGGGCAAGAGGGGGGACAGGGATGTCCCAGAGCAAGGAGGGCTGGGACAGCCTGGGGACAGCCTGGGGACAGCCTGGGGACAGCCTGGGGACAGCCTGGGGACAGCCAGGACCCCCGAGCCCCCACGGGAGGCCAGGCAGGGAGTTTGCTCTGTCCTCTGAGCGTTCCACAGCCCCCCAGAACCCCGCAGATGTGGCTGCTGTTCACTCCCACGATAAGATCATTGCTGTGGGATATTTTTTGTGTGTGTGTGTGTCACTTAGAAATCATTTTTCTCCGGCAAATTCATTCTCCTCCTCTCCACCCCCGAAGTGCAAAGGGAATCCGCGCTCAAAGGCGCAGCTGAGATCGCAGAGACCTTCCCTTCCTGATCCTTATCTCAGCAGGATGTAGGAGGATCCCTCGGGAATGGCTGGAAGCCTTTCGCCGGAGCCATCCAAGAAACGAGCGAGCCGAGCACAGCCTTTAAATGGCAAAACCATCAAGTGCTCGGGGAACCGGGATCCGAAAGCTTTTGAGCTGTGGCATCCCCGGGTTCTGTCAGAGGAGCTCGCCCGGCTCCGATCCCACCGTGCCCGGCCCGGGCTGCTCCCGGAGCCGCCCTCTCCTCAGGCTCAGGCACCTAAAAACACACCCTGCAACCCTGAATTGCACCGAACCCTGCCTGCAGCCCTGCTCTGCTCCCGAGGGTGCCTGGCAGCAGAGCCAGGGCTGCCTCACACCGAGCTGCTCCCAAGCAGGGAGGCTTTAATCGCTTTGCAAGCTGTAAAAAAAACCTCCGGCCCCGGCTTTCCTGAGCCCCAAGGAGGCGATGGGAGAAGAGCCCAGTGCCCCCCAGGGAGGATGGAGAGCTTGAGGAAAGGATGCAGCACCCACAGCAGCCCAGGGCTCCTGCGGGGCAGGGACAGCAGAAGGGACAGGCTCATCCTCCCTTGGTGACAGAGGGGCCACAGCAGCGCAGCACCCTGCTTCTGGCATGTTCAGGACAGGAAACAGATGCTGCCTGCTGAGGAAGCACCTGAGGAGTATCAGAGCACCTTGTGCCTGCCCCGGCAGGAACCTGGTGGGAACAGGGGGTACTGGGCGGAACCCCCTCCCCGCTTTGGCCCCAGCTGGGCTCGGTGGCATCGCCCTGGGACACGGTGTCCCCGCGGGAAAGCACCTGCCTCGGGAGAGGAAAAGGGATGGGCAGGTCCCGAGCTGTTCGATGGGAGTGTGCTGCAAATCCCCCCGGCACGGGGAATGCTGCAAACAGGGAATGCTGCAAACAGGGAATGATCCAAACCCCCTGGCACAGGGAATGCTGCAAAACCCCCCCTGGCACAGGGAATGCTCCAAATTCCCCTGGCACAGGGAATGCTCCAAACCCCCTGGCACAGGGAATTCTGCAAACAGGGAATGCTGCAAATCCCCTGGCACAGGGAATGCTGCAAACAAGGAATGCTGCAAATCCCCTGGAACAGGGAATGCTGCAAACAAGGAATGCTGCAAATCCCCTGGAACAGGGAATGCTCCAAACCCTCCCTGACACAGGGAATGCTCTAAACCCCCCTGGCACAGGGAATGCTCTAAACCCCCCTGGCACAGGGAATGCTCCATCCCTCAGCTCCATCCCCTGCTCCATCCCGCAGCTCCAGCTCCAGCTGCCCGGCCCAGCCGGCTCACGGAGCTCTCACAGGGTGGAGCCTCTGCYCCAGCACCCGCCCTCTGCCTTTATAACTTGGATTTCTTTCTGGTGATCCTGCTCTGATCTGATTGGGAATTAATTGTCCCCAAATCAAGTCTGCTTTGCCCGTGGCAGAGTGAGCTCACCCTGTCCTTTGCTTCACCCAGGAGCCTTCGTTTTTAATGCAGCCCCTTCAACAGCCCTGAGCTGCCTCAGTYGTGTCAGTGACTGGACAGATTACTTGCAGTGATAAGTGATGAGTGATAAGTGGCAGCTTTGCTGACAACTGTTGTTGACATCTTTGCACTTCTAAAACGGCTTGAAAGAGGAACCTCTAGAACTATTTCTTTGTAAGTCGCTGGTAAGAAGGATTGTGGAAGCTTTCCCACATTTCCTCTTCACAACAGCTTCCCAGGGCACTTTGCTGACTCGAGGCTGCTGAAGGGATGCACTGAGCTTCAGGAGGGGTCTGCAGGGAGGGGATGCTGAGACACCATTGCTGAGGACGTGGAATAGCACAGAGGCGTGGATGCAGGAGCATCTCCGGAGCAGCAGCCACTGAAGATCCCACACGTGGGCATCGATGCCCGCATTTCCTTCCGCAGCCGGGGCAGGAGCAGCAGCGGCAGCTCACCATGCCCAACAGCAGCCTGGCCCCGAGCAGCCCGGCCCTGAGCAGCGTGGACGGGATCTACATCGCCTCCGAGTGCCTGGTGGCTTTGGTCGCCACGCTGGGCAACGTGCTGGTGATGTGGGTGGTGAGGCTGAACGCSGCCTGCCAGAACACCACCCTCTACTTCATCGCGTCCCTGGCGCTGGCAGACGCGGCCGTGGGGCTGCTGGTGATGCCCCTGGCCRTCGTGGTGAGCCTGGGCATCTCCCTGCCCGCCCACGGCTGCCTCTTCATGTGCTGCCTCATGGTGGTGTTCACCAACGCCTCCATCCTGTCCCTCCTGGCCATCGCCGTGGACAGGTACCTGCGAGTCAAGCTGCCCACCAGGTGAGGCTGCCCCACCTCCTCTGTTCCCCTTTCTGCCCTTTAATCCCCTCAATGGCAGCTTGTGCCTCAGAGCCCGGCTGAGATGAGCTCTCCAGAGAGCCCGGGGTGCTGGTGAGCAGGGTGCTGTCACTCATCAGAGTGTGGTCACACGAGGTGGCTGTGGGCAGGCTGTTGAATTTTTAGCACTCTGGTTGATTGCACAGGATGCTGAGTGTGGTTTAGATTTTTTTTTATTTTTTTTAGGTTTCTGAGGCTTGTCTTTTAAATAAAATTCCTTTAAGTWTTTGCTGAAAATACAGTAGTGGTAACAAACTTATTAACAGGTAACTGAAATCACTCATTGTTTACATGTAAAGTACACAAGCTAGAAAAGCAAAGCATAACCTCAAGCATCCAGGAGGAAATGTTTTATAATGAGAAAGGACCTGTGAAACTGAAGAATGAATTTTAGCCCTACAAATGGCATGAACCAAGTAAAAAGAGGAAGGTACACTCAAGGAAGCCMRGAAATGAGATAGGACTGCMAACAGCAGCAAAGCAATATCCTGGCAAGAGGAGAACTAAGGTCATAATGAAACAAGAAATAMACTAGATTAAACATCCAATTTTAAACAAGGGAACTTTAGCACAGTTCTTACTGATGCTGCAAAGTAACTGTTACAAATGAAGAGTTGGGGATTGTCTCAAGATAAAATTTGGTTTCCCAACAAAAAAAGAGTGAATGCTTTATATTCCAACAATGATCCTGCAGTACCTGAAGAGGCAAGTTTAAYTACTTTAAAACACTTCCCTTTAACRCTGCCTGGGATTTCTTCCCCTACAGATATAAAAGAATCACTACAGAGAGGAGAGTTTGGTGGGCGCTGGGGCTGTGCTGGTCCCTGTCCCTGCTGGGAGGGCTCATCCCCATGTTTGGCTGGAACAAGGTAGAGCCCAGGAGCTCCAGCTTCCCCAGGTGCCGCTTCGTGTCCGTGATGAGGATGGATTACATGGTGTACTTTGGCTTCTTCACGTGCACCCTGGTGCCGCTGCTCATCATGTGTGCTCTGTACGCCGAGATCTTCTACATCCTCCGCACAAAGCTCAGCCAAGGCACCGGTGCCAGAGGGGCTGGGGCTTTCTAYGGCCAGGAGTTCAAGAAAGCCAAGTCTCTCGCACTGGTTCTGCTCCTGTTCGCAATCTCCTGGCTGCCTCTGTGCATCATAAACTGCGTTTACTATTTTCACCCCGGGTCTCGGATCCCCCCGTATCTGATGTACTTGGCAATCCTCTTATCCCATGCCAATTCTGCCATGAACCCCATTGTCTATGCCTGCAAGATAAAGAAGTTCAAAACCACGTACCTGTTCATTTTAAGGACCTATATCCTGTGCAAAAAAACAGACCCAGCTCCTGCAGAGCAAACGACAGACCCACTGTCATAAATGAAGGTTGAGCTGCCAGTGGGCACCAGACCATTGATGAACCACCTGGCTTTGCTAAGAAACTCAGGAAACTGCAGCAACCTGTGGATCTGAAGCTGCTCCAAAGCTGTTTGTGAATATATGACTTTATGTAATATAATTAATATAATTTCTGAACACAGAATATAGAAATTTTGTCTAGTTGGGGGTTTTGGTTGTCTGGGTTTTTTTTAACGTGAGGATTGGTTGAGTTGACTGAAAACCAGGATGTGTTCTTTGCTGTTCATAACCCATTATCTCACAAGCTCACTGACTGTTCTCACACCATTTGTCCTGTCTTTCCATTCAGACTAAACTTGAGTCTGGTCAGCTTGTGCTTCAGCCAGYGTTGTCACATTTTCATGAGTAATAATAAATAGTGGATGGATTTTATATTATTTTGGCCTGCTGAGTCCTCCCATGACAATCAAAAAAACCTGCCCAGTTTCAGGGATGGCACAGAAGTTGCAGTACTTACACCACAGCTGACACAGCCCATATTTAGGGAAAATGGGTCAAACTGAAGAGGTTGTTAAAGGCCAGGCTCTTTTTWCTCCATCTTCAAACAATAAAGGCAATTTAGAAGAAGCAGAAAAGGGAGTGCATCATTCTGTTTCTTGTCTTACAGAGTGTTGACATCTGCTCCTCCAGCTGAGATCAGGCATCTCACTTCCTATCTGAGCTAACCCTTGCCACAGCTCTGCCCAGTCACACAGCTCAGCTGTCAATAAGCCAAAGGAAACCACAGCACAAGAACATCAGAACTGGCTGCAGGCTCTCCCAYGAGCACTGATGGACCCGATTGCTTTCAGCACAAAAACAGGTCCCACCTAAAGAGCAGCGAGTTCTTTGTTAGAATGATGCACGGGGGACTTTGCTGATGTGTTTCGGATAAATGGAGGGAAGAGGGAGCAACACTGCACCAAACTCCTGCAGGCTGCCTTGGCAAACTCCGAGGGAATGAGGCACAAGGAATAGAGGAAGAACAGAGAGGACTGAGAGCAAAGCAGAGCAGTCCCAGCCCAGCTGACCCAGCTCACCCGAGGGACCCCAGCCCAGAATTCACCTTCTGGTGAGGGAGGGAGACCCTCTCCTTGTTTTCTCTATCAAACAGAGCTTGAAGGAGCTGCTGAGAGCAGAGAACAGCAAAACAGAGACCACGGGTTGTTCTGCTGACCCCGTGGAAGTCCGTGGCACCAGCAGCAGCGTGCGGCCAAACCCACAACACCGAATTTCAGAGCGTCTGGTGAACCACACGTTTCAGTGGTCCCCGAGGTCACAGCAG
>CADDXX010000646.1:0-123828 GCA_902810485.1 Alauda arvensis
GAAGAAAAGGATATAAATAAATTTAGGTTGCAGGGGAAGAAGACAAGTCAACCCCTTCTTACTTCATCTGGTAAAGGAATTCTGTAGTGACTATTTCTAGAAGTCTAGAGAACTAAAAAAAATGCTAGCCTGCAATACTGTGAATAAGAAAAGCCTCAGATATCACATAACACTTGTTACAGAGAAAGCAGGGCCATACATGTGTGATACTCAAAATACYAGTGGGACCATTTTTAGGATTTCACTCGAATAGCATATGGGGGACTTTAACTACTATTTTTATTGAATATATTCAGCCAACATAGCCAAGGAGGGAAACCCAGAGAAGTAACCTCAGGAGTATGATTTAGGCCTCATCTATTACAGACATGGTGAATTGAGGTTTTCTGTCTCCAAAAAGATTGAGTGGGTAYTGCAGAAGAATTATAGCAGGCAGGACAAATGGATCTCTACCACCACTGCTTATCTGGCTGCTGTTAAAACTAAAAAAATAAGCATCAGTTTCATTAGTAATTTCCTGATCATAATCCCTATATAAGATGTTTGTGGGCATTTGCACCATATAGCCRATGTAGGAGAAGGAAATGCAGGTGACCTTGCCCCTGATAAGTAACAATTGTGTTAATTACCCAAAACAGCCTCACTCCTGATGAGTAACAGCTATATCCAATAAAGACAATGTGATAAAAGGGAGTGGGTTAGCTAGTGAGGGGAGTATCATGAAGTAACAGCTATATCCAATAAAGACAATGTGATAAAAGGGAGTGGGTTAGCTAGTGAGGGGAGTATCATGAAGGAGGAGGAACCTTGGGGAAGAGGGAAGGAGAGGATTGTGAAGAAGGAGGATCCTGGGAAGAGAGAGTCACTGCTGCAAGGTCAGTCTGGGCCTGCAATTGAAACCTGCAGTCACAGTCTAGCTGGGTAAAAGCCTGCATTTAGAGTCTGCAAACTAATCCATGCAGTCATAGTTTAGCAGGAAATAACCAGCAGTCAGAGGCTGTAAGGGAAACCTACAGTAGGAGCTTGCTGCAGCCAGAGTCAGTGAATAGTTGAAGTCAGGATGGCTGAGCTGTAAAGAGGAATAAACCAGGACCCTTTTCATGCTGTGATAGATAAGAAGCCTGTGTCTTGGCTCATTTCTACCCTTTTACAATAGGGCTGCTGCAACAGCCCCACATGCAAATTCCATAAGAACTTCTGCAGGACCTGGGAGCTTAGCTACTCAGGACAGCCACAGCTTAATCTATTTTTAGGCCTAAAATGAAGAGGTCTAACAAATTTAGGATTGTAGAGTTCCTGTGTATCATTTAATTGACAAAAAATAAGAAAAAAATCTCTTCTAGATGCCAAAGCACTTTTGCGGTTTTGCATCACTGTGTAAAGTACTAGGCAATAACAATTTTGCTGGTCTTACAATAAGGTAGTAATTTTTCTTTGTACATTTATTAAACTGTGTGCCACACCTTCCTCCTTGTATAATTCCTAATTCAAAGGAAAGTGTTTCAAATTTAATGGTTTTTCCTCTCCACGTAACATAGTCATTATATTCTGATATATGACTTTAGGCAGAAAATCTGAGAACAGCTAATCTGGTTTTTAACTCTGAATTTGTGAACACTCTTCTACTCCATGCATTTGCAGTTTTCCGTTTTTCTTTGTCATTCATGACCCTACTGCTTTAGAAGTCCTACTTGAAGAAGGACCTGAGCTCTAAATCACTTTCTGTGTTGTGTACTTGCCCCCCATGCAAGCAGCTGCTGCTCCTCAACTGCAGCATCTGTCAAGTTCCTTGTCCTGCCTCCAYTGCAGGCAGGTGGATGGCCAAGCAGATGCTGTCCAAACTGGCCCCTAAGCCATTCCCAGAGTGTGTACAGTGGGAGCAGGCAGGGGGGCTCCATGACAGCCCTGCTTTTCTCTGTGCTTGACAACAGAGAGGGGAAGGCAGCATCAGGATCACACTGCTGTAACTGCTCAGAGCTCCCGGTCAGGCCTCGATTCACATCTATGCCCACATATCTTGGGATTATTTTTTTCAAGTACTGAAGATCTGTTGTCTTTACTGATCTAATGCAAATCTGCAGAGTACTAGGGCTGTTTTCTGAAAGGAAGACCTAAAGTCTTGCCCTTTAAGGATAATTTCCACCCTGAAACTCAAACTCCATGTTCTTTTTGTAGCACTAGACACAGGGTAAGACCTTTCATCCCCATCACTCATTCCTGACTTATGCAGCAGAGTCATCATTTTAATGGGAATGATTATCTGGTAGTACTATTAATGAAAGTAGCCAGAAGAGGATAATAATRCAGGTTGGGTGAGCCAGGAAGGAGTAATGCTGGTTTTTTTTCACTTTCTAAGTTGATCATTTAGCAATCTGGGTACAATCAAAGACTTGAATCAGCCCAATTGAGGGAACTGATACCCTCTCAGAAGGGCTGATAAAAAAGGCTTTAGAACTTCTTAAACTAGATGGGTCACCAAAATGGTTGTAATCTGCAGTTTCTTTAATGCTTCTGTAATACAGAATGAAACWATGCCTCAAACAAAAATAATGGATCAAACAGTAACTTGTATTCATAGGGCTTTAGTATGTCTTTGTAGATGTGTATCAGTCACTCACTGATCCCTRTAAATTCCATTTCAAAAAGCAGCTGGGCACGCAAATAGGTTCTCTTTGGGGAACTAGTGGCACAACTTCCCTGCATTGTGTCACAGATGACATTAAGTGAAGCAAGTAAGGAAGCTATTATTAAAGCAATCACTATTATCTACCTCTATATGCAAAGATGTGTTAGATTGCTGTGGCTGAGAGCTGTAAAAAAATGTGAAAGAGCAAATTGAACAATTTCTATTCTGAGATTTAAATGTACATATTCTTGTAGCAGAATGATATCTCCCAGAAGTCTGAAAATGTCTTCTGTCTATTCTGCTGTGTATATCATGAGATTAACCTGAACAATCCCATAAAAACACTAAAATGCTCTTATTTCCTGATAAAAGGCAGTGTTTTCATATATACTGGTGTGGAATTGCCTTTCTGCAGACCCCAAGTGACAAGGATACAGCTGCCTAACTTAGGCAGCCAGAGCTGGTCTGAACTCCTTTCCCTCACATTACTGCTACCTTCTTAGGACCTGTACCTGGAAGTGCAGATTCTTTCTGATCATATTTCACAATCCTCTCTTTCACCAGAACATGTATTTTGTGCCTCACCTGTGATTAACAGTTCCCAGACATCTTCATTTCTGACATTACTGTTTATAGGCCATTATTTTCAGGTGAGCCCAGATCACAACCTGGCTAAAAAATTAGGTCAGAGAGCACAGTTTTGGATGTAACACAACACTGCTCACCCTGTGCTGTAAAAGTGTGAGCTTTTACACAGCAATAAGCCTAAAAGGTTACATTAAATAGCAAGTTGCTATCTAAAGGTCCTTCATAACACAAAATATTTCTATGCAGTTTTCTTCTTCAGTATGTGATGAAACAGTGTAGAAATGCCYGTGAGCTAAAATCAGGTGTCTGGCTTAGAAATACACTTCGTTTAAGCACCAGAAAGTCCAGGAAGTCAGAGAGGAAGAAYCTCAGTAACTGCATGAATCACTTTGTACTGAAGCCCCAAACTAAGTAACATGTRATGGGGTCTATGGTATGATCTCTCCATCAAGGTGGGGGTAGTTATTAAGGCCTGAAGTTAAGACATAACTTGAAWAACTCTGGGGATAGAGTGTGAGTGTGTACACTGCTTCTCAAAGCCAGCTGAACTATAATTTAGGATTGGAATAGCTGACAGAATGGGAAGKTGTAACAACAGCTATACAATATTTTTCTTAACTTCTCAATTGTATGCAGTTCCTGTAAGTAAAAAAATCTTCAGGTTTTTTTTACTTTCTCAAAAATTCCCTTTCTCAAAATTTTTCTGAGGTCTTATTTTGCTACCCTTTCAATCCTTCTAAATTGCTGTTRCTATGCAGGTGCTGCACTGGCACCAGACTTCCAAAGTTGTTCCCTACATTCTTAGTCCTATTTGTTTCTTTGATTTCTTTCCTGCTTTACACAAACTGCTATCCACAAAATGTATTATTCCATCCTTCAGTATGGCTCTCATCCCTGATGTCTTCGTCTTGAATGTTTCTAAAAATTAATGCTTCTGTAGTGCTTTGTAATATGTTTTTGCTCCCTGCCTGCACCTTCATTAGCATAAAGGTAGGATAGATGCATATTGAACTAGAAGTTGATGTAGTGCAGTGCTTCAGTTCCTATTGTAAATCACAACTGGATTTCATTAGAGACTAAGAGTAAAGCTTTTGGCATACACTGTCATTGTTTGGTACTTATTTAAGCTTTCAAAACCTAAAATTAGCATTTAAAATGCTGAAAAGTATACATTATTAAGTCCCTAGGCACTAGAAATATCCACAGAGTAGGACTCRAGGAAGGTCAGCCTTGCTGGTTTACCTCAGATTACCTTGGTATCTGCAGTGATACACCATGCTTGGGATTCTTCCCACACACAACTTTGCTGATATGAGCAGCCAAGTAATTCTACTTTTGCATAGCAATGTTATACTCAGATTAGATTTTCCCCAGCCAGATCCGGGGCTGGCACTGAATCACTACCACAGGGGATTTCTGAGGAAAWCTCTGTTCAAAACATCAGTATGACCCCTGTATCTAGGGGTGATGRCACACCAGTGCTGAATCTTCTACTGATCTCAGAAGCTTTCAATTCACTTGTTTTCTTTCTTTCAGAATACAGGGGGTTTTCCTGGTAGAAAGATAGTTAAAATAGTGCCTTAATAAAGATTTCTRGCTTTTATTATTGGTTTTAATGTTGTTCAGTTACTTGTTTAATGGCTTTGACTTAYAACAAAGACATTGGTAAAATGTCTCATCCTTTGTCATGATCAGCTCATTGAACTTATCAACCAAAACCAAATCATAGCATGTCTTGAGTTAGGAGAGACCTTAGAGGTCTCATTCCAGCCCCCCTGCCATGGATGACGACACCTTTCACTAGACCAGGCTGCTCAGGGACCCATGCAACCTGCCCT
This sequence comes from Alauda arvensis, assembly GCA_902810485.1. Taxonomy (NCBI): domain Eukaryota; kingdom Metazoa; phylum Chordata; class Aves; order Passeriformes; family Alaudidae; genus Alauda; species Alauda arvensis. The sequence continues at coordinate 5,053 of CADDXX010000646.1, forward strand.
TTGAACACTTCCAGGGATCGGGAATTCACAACTTCTCTGGGCAGCCTGTTCMAGTGTCTCACCAACCTCACAGTAAAGATTTTCTTCCTAATATCTAATCTGAACCTAATCTCTTTCATTTTAAAGCCACTACCCCTTGTTGAACCTCTACACACCTCTGTCAAAAGTCCCTGCCCATTGGCACCCCAACAATCTTTAGGCAGCACCCTGCTGCTGATAGCTTGAGCAGTTTATGCTGCACCATGCTCTCTGATGGAGAGACACTGTCAAATTGTTGTAAACAGTCTGCCACTGTCCAAATCTAGCATCACCCAGCATGGATGTGGATATGCACGTGCTGCCATGAAGCAGACTGTCCTGACAACAGCATGTATTGCCTTCTCATTCTGAATTCTGGAGCCAGTGCTCCCCACCTTCTGCCCACAGACTGGGAGTTCTGGCCCAGATTTTTCTGTTCACATGAGATTAAGCAAGCTGTATGGCCATATATTCTAACCATATGGAGTCCTCATTCCAAGACGTAAGTTTGCATAAAGCCRTAATATTATTCATGACACTTGATTAAAACTCTTGCCAGTGTTCCTAAAACAGAGTTCTGAGGCTCGAGGACTACCCTCTAATCACAGCAATTTATTATCTACATAGTAAGATCAAAGTGAGAAAGACAGCAAAGGTGAGTTTTCCTAATGCTCAAGAGACTGAACAGACTGTAGAATGCACCAGAAAGGAAAACAAGCCCTGGCTGGAGATATGTGAGTCAGAGGCTGACTGCCTCTGAGCAAGGCACACAGATGACTGCTCTRCAGTGCTTGTAATGTGGAAACACATGGTGTGCACCCATGGCAGCTGCTGGCACACACTTCATTGCTGAAAAATGTGTAAGGAGAACATAAAGTCCCTAGACCAAAACAATTCTCACATAAATGAACACAGGTCATTCCACTGCCTAATGCACCCTCYGTGACACACTGCCAACTGTTTAGTACACTACTCTTACTTTAAATATTGGATTTTTGGATTTTTTTTTTTAACAGAAAGGTTTCTCCTAGAAGTACAAGTTGAACATCCATCAGAAGGAATGGAAATTTCATCCAGTGCAGCTTGCATTCATCCATCATTTCTAGGGCACAGAAGAGTTAATTCTTCAACTTCTTTATTTAGATATGTAAGCCGAGAGAAAAGGATTGCTAGATTTGTAGGAAAAACTGGCACGTATTACTTTCTYTTTTTTTCAGTAGTCAGTGGTCTACCAATTTTGTTTTAGAACAAATCCTTGACCAGTTCTCCAATATGTACAGGCAATTCACATTTCAAGTTTTCAAGRATGATTCATTTTATCAATATACTATGAAATACTATCATTTGCTTATTTCTAGATAGATCTTAAACTCATTTCARTGCAGTTTTGTTAGCAAAGGACAACTAAAGAGCAAAGGCTTCCATCAGAAATCTCAGCTCTCTGCCCTTCAGAACAACACAGTTGATGAAAAGGCACTCTGATATATCTGTGTAGAAAYAAAACATTTGTTCCATTTTTTCAGCACTCAATCATGATCATCTTCATCTTCACTGCTAGTGAAGTGGAAAGACCTGGAAATGGGTTCTGCTTCCTTTTTTGATGGTGCAAAAGAGTGATTTAATCTTATCTGAGTATCACCCACTACTTTCCCTAGCTTTGTAGCTATCCTGAATCATTTCCTTCTATTCTGTGCTCTCACCAAAATCAGAGACRTTGAAATGCTTTGAAGGATCAAACTTAAATACACTTGAACTGACACTTGCTGTTACAAAGCTTGGAAAAACAACTTTCCTATCTTTTTGGCACTCACAGAAAATTCTGTGTCAGGAAGTGGCGCTAAAGCTTCTTTTCCTTCTCCCCCTCTGGCTTTGTTGTCTTTCTGACGTACACTTACTAACTCCAACAGTTGGAGAGAAAGAAAAAACATTCTGGTTTTTCCTAACAAGGTCAAAAGCCCTATATCTCTCCTGTTCTTTATAAGAGATTTGCAAATAATTTTGTGACTGTAACTTTCTGTAGTTTAATCATAACTCTCTTGCAGAAATGTTGCAAGAACCAGAATGGTTCCCACAGAAGACAGGAGAGGGATRGGGAAGAGAACCTGAGTGCTGGGACTCTAGTTACCTCCCTCTGAGATATCCCATGCACTCCTTTTCATTTCACACAAAACTCCTTCTTAGATGTTAARCTAAACCCTACATCCAAAGTTTGTATGTTCTACTTTCTCTTACTATGACTTTTGAGCAGCTTYTGCCTCTATCCTGTCTTTGTTAGATGGGTTTCAGACCCACTCAGAAAATTATACCAAATGATTATTGAACAGAAAAGGTGAAACATCATTAATATTCTGAACACACAGATAGCCAGAAAAATGGGAAAAGCAAGCTGTTTTCTTCTCTTGCACAGAAGCAAGGAGAAAAAGATCTATCRAGTCTGAAAGACTGTGGGCTGTTTTGTCTAGGGATGGGAGAACTGAGAGRAAACATAAGAGTGGTCTTCAAAAAGAAGAAAGGAGTCTGCAATGACAAAAGGAATCCATGATGCCATGACCTCTGCATAAGAAGAAAATGTATCAAATTACACAAGCCAAAAATTTAGGTTAGACATCAGAACAGACATTACAATAGCAAGGATAATTGAGCACTGGAGGASACTATGAAATCACCACCCAAGAAGGTTTTAAAAAACAGTCTAGACAAGAAACAGCCTGGAAAGATAATGGCTACAACTGAATCTAAGTAATGGACTAAATGCTTTCCTAAAGACTAGTGCTTGTTAATGACTTGGTGATTCCTTATAGACTTATGGCCTATGCATGCCCTGAACTATCCCTGCAAATAAAACTAAAAACAAAAAATTGATTAATCCATATTTTATAATAAAATAACAGATACTGAATTTTTTCCTCCTGATCCAAAACGTAAGTGGGAAACCTTGATCCATGTTCTGSATCTGGAGGTACCAGCAAGCACCCTTCCTCTTGCTGCTCACCTGTAGCACCTGCAGTTTTTTACAGTCTGCTGTGTTCTTCTGGCACAAAGACTTACCATCATGTTTTCCAGAATGTCTTCTTTAGCCCAAAGTGGTCCAAAATTCTTCCTAGAATGGAAATGAGGTAATTGGCARAGACAGAGCAGAACTGTCAACAATTTAGTCATGTTATTAATGACTGTACAAGTGTTTCATCTCATAGATTATGCAACTGTACTTATGACTGCCTAACTTCAATGACACCAGAAGAGAAAGGACAATGCAATACAATGGCAAAAGAAGAAAAACAAGCTCTTCCTTTAAACATGATCAAAAGATACTGATTTCATGGTTGGGTTGCTGTTGTCCATGAAGGGATCCTTATCATGCTGCAAGTTATGTAAGCTAGCACTGGCAGCAGAAAACATTGAACTAAAAAAAAACCAACAAAATCCTCTGAAAGAGAAATGCACAGCTTCCATGCACTGAAATTGCACAAAAAATTGTAGKTAGAAAAAAGCATTTTAGGAGAACCAAACCCCCTATATTTACAAGAACAACATGTAATCTCTGGAATTCTTGCCTTGGTTCTCAGGAACTGCCACGCACAGCTTTCTAATGTCTTGGTGTGTATTTTCTGGCTGGAACCAGAAAGTCAKCATTCAGAAGCTTTATCTCCTAAGTGCCCAACAAACTGGGCACATATCTGTCTGCATTTTGCATTGCTGAGGGACCCCTGACCAGTAATAACACACAGAAAAGCCCACCTGGCTATTTTTGAGACCAACAACGAAGGTATTATCTTGGATAAAGGTGCTGTAATTTTACCCAGCTCTAGAAAGGAGCAGACAATATTTTTGAGAGATTATCCCAGACCATGTGTGTTATTGGGAGACAGAGAARTGTGGGCACAGCAGGTCAAGTTTTGGTGAAAATCYYGAACTGCCTTGCACAGGTCACTGGACAGTTTGAGAAGAACTACTCACAGYAGCCTCTGTAATTTCCTTCTTGACATTTTCCAATGAAAAAAAATTACCTTATCAATTAAAGACCTTATCTTAAAATTTCTGCCGCATCTCCAACACACAGCCAAAAATACCATTATGAACTTGTCCATACCTTCAAGGAGTCTGAGTAAGYTCCCATGAGAAATACCCCTCCAGCAACAGTGTCTGGAATGTTTTTGCCTTCCTACCTGCAAAGCAGCAGGAACAGTGCTGTGTGATTACATGCCTGTTTTCACTGGGCTGTAGCCTTCCCAGCTGGGAGCACGGGTAAACACAGAAAAAAGGCCAAGGCTTGGATCAATCATGTTATATATGATGGTCTCACATATATGAGTGTGACATATTGTGTACGATATGTAACAGGGTCAAGAAGAAAGTTTTTTCCTCATTGTCCAGTATTTGGCTTCCACAGAAATTCTCAAGTTCTGGCCATTTTTCTCYCCAACAGCTGTGAAAAAAACAAAACAAACAAACAAAAAAAACCCCATTCTTTTTTTATTGCCACAATTTTACTTTTACTTCAGAAATATCCTTCTAGGACAATGTGTGCATTCTACTTTTACTGTGTTATATACATAGATATGGTGTCACTGTGATATTACTATGGCAGTGTCTCTGCCATAGTAATATCACAGTGATATAGGATTTATTGAAAATGACAGTCTGACAGATGGCAGGGAAAACCCTTTAATCCTAGTTCCTGACAGTGTAGTACATTGTACATCTGATGCCAAAGAACGTTTTCCTCCTGTATGCAAATACATGTGCTTCCTGAAGCCTTCAAACTCCTAAAGAAATTATGGAGGTGTTTCAGTTGCAGAAAACACCATGCACCCTCAGATGGTCAATCAAATGTCTTTGGTTTGATAGGTAATACATGGTATTGCACCTTACTAGCTGAAGAGTTAGGCAGATAAGAAGAGGGAAAGAAAAAGAAATACTTTGAGGAGAAGTTTTCGAAAAGTTCCTTCTGTGCAAGTGTCAGGACACAGCAGCTGACTGCTGTAAGAGGCTACAGGAGATCACACGGCACATACAGGAYAACCGGTGGCTCAGGTCCAGCTAGCACAAGCTCATGAAAGCCAGGTTCTGCCTGACCAACCTGATCTCCCTCTATGACAAGATGACACACTCAGTGGATGAGGAAAGGCTRTAGATGCTATCTACCTGGACTTTAGTAAACCCTCTGACACCATTTCCCACAGCATTCTCCTGGAGAATCTGCTCATGGCTTTGATGGGTGCACTGTTCACTGGGTAAAAACTGTCTGGATGGCTGGGTTAGAGCTGGTGGTGAATGGAGTTACATCCAGCTGGCAGCCAATCATGAGAGATGCTCCCCAAGGCTCAGAGTTGGGACCAGTCCTGTTCAGTATCTTAACTTATGATCTCAAGGACATCCTCAGTCAGTCTGCAGATGACACCAAACTGATGGGTGGGAAGGTTGATCTGCTGGAAGGTAGGAAGGGACTGGACAGGCTGGATTGATGGGCTGAAGCCAATTTTACAAGGTTCAGCAAGGTGAAGTGCTAGATACTATATTTGGGTCACAACACCCTRCAGCACTACTGACCTGGGGAACAGTGGCTGTAAAGCTGCTCAGCAGAAAAGGACCTGGAGATGCTGGTCAACAGCCGGCTTAACAGGAGTTAACACGAGTTTGCTGTGCTCAAGTGGCCAAGAAGGCCAGTGGCATCTGGCCTGTATCAGAAATAGTGTGGCCAACAGGACAAGGGCAGTGGTRGCCTCCTGACACTGGCAAGATCATATTTCAAAGCCTGTGTTCAGTTCTGGGCCCCTCACTATGAAACGGACATTGAGGTGCTGAAGCATGTCCAGAGAAGGGCAGTGGAGCTGGTGAACATCCTGGAACATAAGTCTGAAAAGGAGTTGCTGAGGGAGTGTAGGTTGTTGAGCCTGGAGAAAAGGTGGCTCAGAGGGGACCTTATCACTTTTCACAACTACCTAAAASGAGGTTACTTACAGGTAAAAAGTGATGAGAATACAGACTCAAGTTGTGYCAGGGCAGTTTCAGATTAGATACCAGGAAGATCTTCTTAATTGAAAGAATTTCCAACAGGCTTCCCAGGAAAGTGGTGAAGTCACCACTCCTAGAAGTGTTCTGAAAACACATAGATGTGTTGCCTAGAGAYGTGGTTTGGTGGTGGACTTGACAGTGTCAAGTTAATGGCTGGACTTGATGATCTTAGACATCTTTTCTAACCTCCAAGATCCTATGATTCTGTGAGTAAACTGGTCTTGCATGGAACATACTTCAGGTCATCAAGTGCCAGAATTAAGAAATCAGAAAAATAAGATGCACAAGCAATTTCTCTCTTCWCTACAAAGAAAAATGCAAATTTTTCCCAGATAACAATAATTAGGCTGGAAAAAAAAAGGTAAAAATCAGCAATGTTTTCTTGGTTGGGTTTTTTTTCCTGCTTATTTCTACATAAACAATACAGATAAATTCAAAATGTAGGGTAGGCAATATAAATTACAAGTTATTTAAAAATCCTTCCCCTGATTCAGAATTTTACTTCACAATTAATGTCCAAATTAAGCTCACATGCTTAAATAGCACAGCATAACATATCTTTGTGATCCTATGCACTGGAGGATCATCACAGGAATTTCCAAGCCTAGGAGATATGCAGGAAAGCCAGTGCCTTCCAGAACAACCTCAGAACTATGCAGTGAAATATGTAACTGTTTAGGTGCTGCTTGCCCAAAATCCATTGCTTTACCAGGGTATCAGCAGTTGGGACTCARGTGAGGAGTTTCACATTTGGAGGGAGGGTCTCTTGCCCAACCCATAGCTTCTCCCTGAAGTGTACACCCACTGCCCCAAAAGCCWTGCAGACCAGCTGCCCTATGAATTTGGAAAGAGGTGGAGGTACAAGGCATTTAAGCTGGGAATTGGGGAAGGAAAGGAAATAAAAGCATTTTAGGCTTTGATGGGGAAACAGAAGGGTGAACTTGAAAAAGAGGAGGTCTTGTGGGGAAATTCATTAAATGAGATGGGGTAGTTCAAGAAGCACAGTTAAACTGTATAGGCAAAAGGCTTTGCAAATTAAATGCATGTGCATGATTGAAAACCTGCAAGGAGTAACTTAAACAGTGACACAAAATTTTTTTGGACCGCTGTGCACAGAAATGACACCCAATTAATGCAGGATGGGTTCTCTGKTTTGGAGAACCATATTTTTTCTCTGTATCATCCTCTCTGTATCTCTCCAGTGGTTCTCTTCCATAAGCCCATCTTCTCTTTTCTGGTAGGTTCTCTTAGATTTTCTTTATATTTCCAGCTTACACTGGTTTTCCATGGCATTAACCAACTGTATGCTCTTCTCAGCTGGCTTCTTCTGTGTCAGGAGTGTTCCCCATCTATAGATAAACCCTAAGGCAACCAAATTTTAAATTCCTAATTAAATTTTAACTTCACAGAATCATAGTAATTCTATATAATAAAATATAATGTGTATTTATATAGTAATATTTATAATTAGATTTTAATTTTATAGTTAAAYATTTTATAAGAATACAGGAACAGCTGTAATGGATCAAAGCAAAGGTCCACATAGCCTAGTAGGTTCTACAGTGGGAAGAGAAATTTAGCATTTTAGGTGCTACTTTTTTTGAATTGGAAGCAGTAAAAAAGGATGGAGGCAATTGTCCATTATTCTTAGTCAAAGAGCATTTGACCTATTCCCAGAAAGAACAGAGAAGGTCTTCTTTAAGCAAGCAGCTATCTGCATACAAAACACCATCCATGTGATTTGCTCTCAGTACACCCCTACCACACATCAGTGAATCAGTTATGAGCTGACTCCTTCCAACCGTTTGTGGCTTCTTGTTTGTGGATTCACGCCTTGCCTAAATTGAAATCAGCAGGAGCACCTACTCCTAGACATAATCTGGCTGTGTCAGTTGCCAACAGCAATTACAGGAACTCACGGGGAACATTGGCTGCAGGTTACTGAAACAGATGTCAGTTGTAACAACACRGGCATGAGACTGAATTTCAGAGTGCAAGCCCAAGGTGCTGTGTGCAAGTTCCAACAGGTCCAGCCACAAATCAGACCACCACCAAAAAATCACAATTTGCAACCATCACTCATATTCAGAGCAAGCCCTGCTTTCATCTGCCTCATGGAATCACAAACATATTGCAGCATTAAAATGCTTTATTATTTCCTATTAAGGCTTTTTAAAATTACCAGAGGTATGAAAAGTAGAGAGGTGGAGATGTGACAACAAGCAATTAGAAACATAGACTTATTGTTATTGCAGTAGGACAATCATTCTAGGAGTAAGGCTAATAAAATTTTGAGATTAATTGTACTGGAAGAATTCTTTTTAATATATTGAATTTTAAAGCAAATGTAGCTAAGAAATGTTTTGGAAAGCTTTTGCTACTATCACTCACAAATGTGCATGATTTATAATTCACATCTCTGCTCTGCATAGGTGAAAAGAGGAAAACATCTTAAAAATGTCTAATACGCCTTTGCAAAGAATCAGTACAGGCCTGTCTGCCTCGTGTTCAGACCCATCCTGAGCCTGCCTCACCTTGTTTTCTATTCAATCTTATGGCCACAAGCAGAGTCCCCTGTCCTTCCAAGGTAAAAACCCATAAGGTGAGAGCAGGGTCAACACAGCAGTGAGTTTTACCACAGCTTACATTGCATCACAAGTCAGGCCCGGGTCTACAAATTCTTCAAACACTTCACAAACCCACTGGTCATCCCAGGTCCCAGAGTATATCCTGTACTCTCTCATAGTACCCCTTCTCCCCTAGGGAAAGCCACAGCAGGGAATATATTTTCTGCATTATCTAAACATCCTGCRGGAGTGCTAGGGCAGCCTGAAGAAAACAGCTCCCCATGTACTGGCTGCTGTCCCACTACACACAGGCAGCAACCAGTCTGAAACTTCTCAAAGGAGTTTGGCACRAAGTATATGTTTTCCACTGACAGACAAAACATTTGTATCACTGATAACATACAAATTAACTGAAATGGGCCATTGTCATAAACACTGCCAACGAAAAAGACTAGTTTTATTTATAGCTAGGCAAATTACTCACTGAAGACTCTTTAGCTTCTATCTACACCATTTAAACCAAGACTAAGAAAGGCCCCATCCTTCCTGCCAGAGAAGGCCATCAAGCACTGTAAAGCCTCGGCAGGGAAAGACAATGAGAGCAAGGCTGAAAGAGTGTGATGTTTAAGGATGGCACACGGAGCATGGAGAGGCAAACTCAAAAAGCCTTGTGTGCAAACCCTTAACCAAAGAGCAGTGACACCCTAACTCCCTTCTTAGGAGAGTCAGATCACCTGTGCCACCCTTACATCCACGCCCACAGGGAGAGAGGTTACTCCTTTTGTCAAATTATCTGCAGGTACAACTCCAAGAGTCAGCAAAGCTTAGTAAACAGTAACCATCCTAAATATCTGCCTGTGCTTTCCAGCTTTTTCTACTTTGATTTGTCCCCCTGTGCTCCTGAAAGATGCAGGAGATGCTGGAGTGGTGGCTACTTTCTGCCTGCTCTGCCTAAGTCAGATCCTAGCACAGTTTCAAGCTTGCCTGAGGGTCTGCTATAAACAACATTAAAACCCAAAGGTAATGTCAACCAAAAATGTATTTCCTTTCACAAACTGCATGAACTTTGAGGTGAATTAAGACATGTACTTTTTTTTTTTAATTCTGTGCCAGTATTATCCCACCTGTAGAGTATGAATAGATTTTATAGGTTTTGAAGTAAATGGGTTGCAKTTTGTATATTTTTAGACTTTTAAAAAGGAATACATATTTGGAAAACTTGACACGGATCTTGTTAAAGAAATACAGGATAAAATTTTAAAGAGCCAAGGACAAATCTGACCTCAGGTCATTCACCTCCTCTGCTGCTGAGTACTACCCTTGACTTGAGAGGTGGCAACAGAGATCTGACAAGTCAAATAAAAAAACAAACAATTTTACACACACCTATATATATATATATATATATATATATATATATATGCCAAACCATTAGTTTGATACAATAAAATATACTTTCTGGAGGCTTTGTCACATCCAAATAGTCTATCGTCCCACATTTTATCACATAACTGCCAAAAGCTAAGGTCGTTTTAAGACATATAAATACATTTCTAAAGTGCATATTTAACTTTGTTACAATTTATCTCTCTCAAAGTTCAAAATTATACTAAAAAAAGTTGATGAGAATAATGAGTGTTTTCCAGTGCCAAAGTCTCAGGGAAGTTTTGACTGGTCCCAGGATACAGGTAGAATGGGTGGGAACAGCAATACACCTGCATTCCTATAGGAGATCCCTAAGTCCTCATATAAGCACAAGTCACACCAAAGAAAAAAGCAGTCAGTTATGCACTAAGAGAGAAAAAAAAGTTTGTATTGGGAGTCACCTGGAGATCAGGTGTTCTGCCTCTGAAACAGGTACATACACMACCTCAAAAGGTACAGTCAGCAGAGAACAGCCCACCCTCCGGTGACAGGCGGCTTCTCCTGGGAGAAGAATTTGTTTAAGCCCTCTCTGTTTGCTCAGTTGTTTTGTAACACCCCCAGGTTGGGCAAGAACTATCCATTATCTTCCCTTTCAGGAAAGTGACCCAGGCAGGACCCACATTTCAGCAGCTGCACGATATGATAACCATTTTCTGAGCTCTACTTGATAGTGGGCTGCTGCAGACAAGTGTGAAGAGGCTGAAAAAGTGTCTAGTTAAAATGGTAGCACAGAAAACTCCAAGTGAGTCCAGATAAACACCCATCAGCAGTTCCCTGTACATTCTGCCAACTAGGTGTAAATATATTTCTGATCTGCTCGAGSCACGCCTCAGCCCAGACAGAGAGCACGGCAGAGGACACCAGCACAGGTCCCAAAAATAAATTCCTATGAGTGTGAAAGAAATTAGCTGTAAAAAACCAATATATGAATCCCACTTTGCTGGAGTCTTTTTTATAGCTATAGGTACTAGTTTACTCATGTTTTGAAGGAGTCCAGAGGTGATTCAGTGTGTTTGCCGGCAGCTGCCGAACGCGGGCGGGCGGCGGCCGGAGCGAAGGAGCGCGAGGAGCTCCGGGGCTCCCGAGCGCGGGCCGCTGCTGCCACCTGGCGGCTGCACCGCGCCACTGCCCCAGCAGTCACCCTGCCCAAACTGCGGCACCCGGGGAGTAAAAAAGGCTAAAACACAGCAAACCTAAAACTGATACTTGAAACGTTTATTCAACTGATAATAGGTCCAATTACATTTCTTGAATATGTTTTATAACTCTTGTCTCTCCAAGCTTTAATTAAAAAAAAAAAAAAGCAAAAGGCAAAGTCCATTGCACAAAAAAAGCAACAATCTTCAATGGGATGCAACATTATTTTCTTTTCAAGTACGAATAAAATCCAATTATTGACACTTACTGACCCCTCTGGTTAGCTCCCACCACATGCAAATACCTAACATGAATCTTTAAATCCTGGCTTAGTTTTGCACAAACACAGTCAAATGAGAATATTTTCGTTAATGCTTAGGACTCACAAAGTTTCTTGATATTCATAAACAGCATATACCCAGAAACATGCCCAAGCACTCAGCTGACTGGCATAGAATGGCCTGGTATGGAGTATTAAACACATCCTGTATATTTCTGTGCCCAGTCTAAACTGTGTACTCTGAAAGGAACAGKTTTTAACAGCAGCTGAGAGCACTATTAGAAATTTCTCTCAACACCCCTGCACACATCAAGAATGTTCCATACTGCAGGGGCACAGTCAACCATCAATAAGTGCACCGATATTTATGACGCAGCTGACACACTGGTAAAAGGAAGAGATCGGATCTGGAGGGAATGAAGTAGGCACCTCTGCCTGCTTGCCCTGGCAGAGAGACTTGTGGGGAAATATTCAGGTACTTCAGGCACACGGGAAAATKATCAGCATCAAATCTCTCTACATGGCAAAATGTAGTACCAAGTAGCAAACTCCCACACTGAACCCCTACTYTCAGAAGAACTGAAGAGTTCACCAGGAAAAAGGTATCAGGGTGATTGTACAACAAATACTCTTTTTAACAGCTTTACTGTTTACTCTGTAGTGACCAACTATTACATTCAGAACCAGTTGGTACTGAGTGATTGCTTTGGTACAGACTCCACCAGAACCCATGTAGGAAGCACCAACACATTGCAAGAACAAAAAATGGAAAACAAAAGCATGGGGGGTACTTATCAGTTACTGCATAGAGCTTCACAAACTGACTCAAAGCCTTGCCTATGAMAATTAAGATGGTGCTAAATATTAACTAGATGTTTCATTTGTGTCTCTGCTGACACACTCCTGGCATCATAGAATCTCATGTTTCCTATTTCACTGGAAAATAGTTCCCCTGSGCTGGTTGCATAAAACATAACCCAAAAGACACCACATGCCATGTCCCCCCAGTTGATAGAAATGTGGTGAGACCTAACCAGGGAAGTTTTGAAGAAAGCTGTGACAAGTCTAGGGATGTAAYGCACATGTGAAACTACCTTCACTCTTTGGGAGAAAGAAGCAAAGCTGCCAAGTGGATTTGGTCCCCTCAGGRGACCAAATGTCCAGAAGAGAAATAAAGTTACCACTCAGTCTGCTTTAACCGCAGGAAAACAGCAGGCTGTTGACCCTGTGGCATTAAATGGGGTAACAACCACTGTCTTCACATTCTTTCTGAGTTCTGAAAATTAGGAGGAAAAAAAACCAAACAAACTTCACTGCAGTTTTTCCCCTTCTCCCCACACAGTTATCACCCTCTGAAAGGTCTCAGCTGCTGTTATTTTGTATCCTTATTATTGATTGCACATTACACAACAGAATTGTGGTGGGTTGACCCTGTCTGGAAACCAGGTGCTGACCAAGCCACTGTATCACTCTGCTCCTCAGCAGGACCGTGTGGGAGAAAACAAAATGGACAAAATCCTCATGGATCAAGATAAAGGCAGTTTGATTTAARAAGGGCTGTGCATGGAAGCAATTGAAAACACAAGATTTATTCTCTACTTCCCATCAGCAGGCGATGTCCAGCTATTTCCCAGGAAGCAGGACTTCAGTGTGTGTACCAGCTGCTTTGGAAGACAAACAACATAAAAACAAATGCCTGTCTCTCTCCTCCCCACACCTTTCCCTCTCCATCCTTCTCTTAAATTGTATCTGAGCAGGTATCTTACATTATGGAATATCCTCTCGTCAGTGGGTCAGCTGTCCTGGCTGTGTCMCCTCCCAAGATCTTGCCCRMCCCGGCCTCCTGGCCATGATGMTGTGCAGGGCTACTCAGCAACAGCCAAAACACTGGARTGTTACTGACACCCTTCTAGCTACCAATGCAAAGCACASCACTATCAGAGAWGCTTTGGGAAAATTAYCCYACCTCAGCCAGMCTCAATAGAAGAGTTTAATTCAGCAAGGTAGCAAGAATGAGTCTTTTTTAAAAAGTCTTTTCAGCAATTACTTGTTTCTCAATCTCTATATTTAATGCCTTGACAAGTTTTTTTCATTGCAACCTTTTTGTTTTGTTCTCAGAGTCTTTTCTACATGTCAACACTCATCTGAGTMATTTTCCTTCATAGGTCCCAGCTTTGTGCAGGATCCTTTGTTCTTCCAACTAAATCAGAGGGAATCTGAAGGAACAATTACCTTGCTAAAAGTCTGGATTCACCTGAAGTTGAGGTGGTCCTCCTCAGGTAAAATTCAATGTAGTTTGGGTACTGTTGAAGYACATCCAGTTTAAATTCATGGTGACGCAAACACAGATTTTAAAAAAGTGATCTGATCATAGTAGATGTATACAAATCAGATCACCACGAGTCAAATAATTAATACTTAAAAAAAAGGGCCATTTAAAAAATAAAAGAAAAAAAATCACAGAAAGACTCTTTCCAAAAGCAACACATACTTACAGCAAATAACTGTGAGACTTTGAAATCTCTAGTTATGCTACTCAATGAAATGTAAAAAGGAACTAAGATTTTTTTTTAGCAGCATCTTAATTAGTAATCGTTAGCTACAACATTCAGCGCATATATGGCATATATGGCATTTTTCTAATAGCCATTTTCATATGGCTACTAATTAGAAAGGGAAATCTGAAGAATGACTAGGAAAATCACACCCCAGGTATTAACATACAAACAATGAGAGTAAGAATTGAATACGTTTATGAAAGACAAGGAATTTATCTGTCTAATAGAAGCAATTGATAGCATTGCAAAGTTGCTAMAAGACAACAGACAAGCTGCTGTTTCAAATTTAGAGGCAATAGGAAAATGGGCAAGTTCCATTGAGTGTAGAACAGTCCATCACATATTCTCGGAGAATATGAAACAAGGGGGAGCCTATTGCCTGAATTTTAATACTTTTTCTGTAGTGATGGAAAAAAAAMSCCAACAAAATAAATTTCMAKTTGTGGAAACCAACAGAGCTTTTGGGGGAGGGGTGTGGTTTTAGGTCTGTAGGTACCTAGGTGTGTGGTAATACCAAAGAAATGTGTTAACARRTCTGGTGTATGCAGAAGTAGTTTAYCACTGAGATGTTACATATGGTCCACAGATGTAGAAAAAAAGCGAGAACTGAAATCTAGAGGCAAAACTTTGATTGTTACATAGAATCAGAAAATCACTTCCACTGCGAGTATACTCTGAAACAATGACAGCAGCAGAGGCTCAGAGCATGACTCAAGAAACGGTGCAAAACACTATTCTTGAGKACCTGGTAAAATTTCTGAGATAAAGACTTTATCAGAAGAACGTGCATGAATTAAAATTGTTTGAAGGGCTGATTTTGAAACAAAAGRTATTTTTACTGATTGCCTGTTAAGCCCCAGAGACCTCAGAAAGACATGTTTTCCCTCACAATCTTGCAAACACACCTTTCATGCCCTTGGCAAAGTATTTCTCAATCTTTCTAAACCTGGCTAGACAGGCTCATGGAATCACAGAATATACAGAATTGGAAGGGACCTGCAAGGATGGGTCTTAATGACTGACCTACATGGGGATCAAAGCTTGGCGTTATTAGCATCATACTCTAATAAACTGAGCTAAACTCAGTCTGGCAAAAAAAAAAAAAAAAGTATCATTATGCTCTCGTATGAGCCTAGATTTTTTTTTTTTTAATACTCCCCTTTATTAGCTTCCCTTGTTTTACTCATCAATCATGTTTCTCCTCAGMCAATTATGCTCCTGCCCAGTAGCAGATGTATCCTGGTCTTCTATTCTGGTAAGGCTTCAGTGAAGCCTATAGTACATTCATACACATATTTTCAGAATTATGTTGCTTGCCCACCCCCCTACTCCAGTTTCCCCACTCCATTCTGAAGCACCACCTTTTTAGACCTATTAGCCCTTTCTACACATCAAGATCTATTACCCCAAACCTGTTTAACTACAGCTTAGCTAAGGCTATGGAATTACTTGACTGCTTTTAAAACAAAAAGAGTATCAYAGAATTATTAGGGTTGGAAGGGACCTCTGGAGATCACCTGGTCCAACCCCCCMCTGCTGAGGCAAGGGTCACCTGGAGCAGATGACACAGGAATGTGCCCAGGTAGGTTTTTCATCTCCAGAAAGGGGAAACTTTATGACCTCCCTCGGCAGCCTCTTCCAGTGCTCTGCCACTCTYAAGGTAAAGAAGTTCTTCACATCAARGTGGAACTTCTTGTTTTAGTTTATGGTTAATTACTCTTCGTTCTGTTTTTGGGCACCACCAAAAAGAGTCTGGGACCATCCATTGACACCCACCTTTGAGATATTTATATGCACTCCTGAGACCTCTTCCCAGTCTTCTCTTTTCTAGACTAAACAGGCCCAGCTCCTGCAGTCTCTCCTCAAGAGATGCTCCAGACCTCTCATCATCTTTGTGGCCTACACTGCACTGTCTCCAGTAACTCCTTGCCATTGTTGTACTGAGGAGCCCAGAACAGCACACAGCATTCCAGATGCGGCTTCGCAGGGCTGAGCAGAGGAGCAGGATCCCCCCTCTCGCCACACTGTTCCCGATGCACCCCCGGGACGCCACTGCCCTTCCCGGCCACAAGGACACTGCCGGGTTACGGTCAGCCTGTGATTCACCGAGACGTTGATGCTTCACATCATTAATTTTTCCCAGTAACTACGCGAGGCTTCTTTCGCAGCCGCATCACGTMAACATTTAGGTTACAGGGGAACCTTTTCCCATTAAGATCTCAATGCGCTCCGCAGCAGCGGGGCTCCAAGAGGAGCGCTAGTGCACGGCCATGCTCCAGGCTGGAGAGCTCCGAGGCCCGCAGCTCCCGGGCCCCTCGGCCGGGCTCGGCCGAGCGCTGCCTCCCTGCCGCCTTGCCCCGGACACTGACGCCCGCAAATGAGACCGGGAAAAGGATCCATTTCCCGTCCCCGCCTGCCGCTTCCGGGTCGTGCGCCGGGTGTCAGTGGAGGCGGCGGGGCGGGAGCTGCGGGGCGGGCGGTGGTTCCCGTCYTCCTCCTCCTGCTCCGCTTCTTCATCTTCCTCCTCCTCGTCCTGGTGCCGCTCGTGGCCGCCGCGGGCCGTSCCGGGTGAGCGGGGCCGGGCAGGGCGCGGCCGTGCGGGTGCCTGCGGGGCGGGGAAGGGGAGGCCGCGGGCTCCGGGGCTGCTGTGCCGGCGGCGCTCCGGCTGCAAGGTCTCTGACATTGTAGATTTATCCCCCCCCTCCCCCGCCACCCATTTTCTAACAAAACCAAAAAAGAAGTGCCGTCAGMCGAAAATTCGCGGTGGTTCTGTTGCTGTCCGTGGGTCCCAGCTCTTGGAGAGCATCCCCGTATTCCCAGCGTAAAATTGCTGGGATTTTATGAAACCACCCTAAAGCCGCRGAGTCTGTTCCTGCTGGCATGCTTTCTTTCCTCCTCGGGGATGTGTGTTAACTCTTTTGGGTATGGGAATAGCATTTCCTCGGCAAAGGAGAGTTTGACCTGTCACGGCTCAGCCGTCCAGGGAGGTGGAGCGGCACAGGCAGCACTCGGTGATGATCGCTTTCTTCCTTCTGTAGTGGGACAAACRTGGTGCCCTGATAAGTACTTTAATTTATAGTTGTTTGAAACCAGCCGCTCATGATGGGTCAGCTAAAAGTAGTGTGGTCTGTCACACCGGTGGCCCTGGGCTGTTGTGTTCTGGCTAATGCCGAGCACTCCCAGACCTGGGAAAAGAAGGGWAACACATCCCAAACTGGTGACGGAGCCTCAGTCTTTCTGGAGTAATTACTGGACTCTGTTAAACAGAAATTAATGGAAAAATGAGTTYCACTTAAATGCAGGAGATGCTTGTATACTTGTAGCAACCAASTATGTTTTCTGGGTATTCATTTTAAAAGTTGATACAATTGCACTCAAATCCTTTTAAATTTGTTTAAATTTATGTGGCAAAGAAAAAACGTGGCCTCTTGTTTTTTCCAGTGAATTGTAAACATTTCAAATATCTCTAATGCTTTAACATTTTTTTTTTCAGATTAATAAACTTACTGAAGCATTGTTAAGGAGCTAGAATGGGAGTGAAAGGAGCATTATTTAGTCCCAGTTAGGTATTTTGGCTATAAAAACATGGGTCTTTTTTGTTTGAAGTTGTAGGCATTCAGCTGGTCCTATGAAACAGGAATTAACGTTGATATTTGAGTATTTCSTCTTTTCTGATGGTAACACTTGACCAAAATATGGAAGTTTAAAATGGCTTGTTCTCATCTTGCTTTAGCTTTTTCCTATTAATTGCTTTAAATTAGTCTGTGGATTTTAATAAATATTTGGACTGCAATCTATCATTTGGATTCTGTAGCTTTTCTCTCARTTGTCCAGCTTGAACTAGGACTGCAAGAGTGTGGTATGGTAATGCAAGTCATTGGTATGAAAGATGATTTTTTTATCTCCTCTTTAATCTAAAGAGTTTTACAATTACTCATGTGATGCTTATTTTTAAAACTTCAACATTTTCTCCAGGTTTAAGTTTGTTTTATCATACAARTTCCTCACTGCCATAATGAGGCTAGTAATTCTTGAAGATTATGATCAGGCTAGTGAATGGGCAGCCAAATACATCTGTAATCGTATTATCCAGTTCAAGCCAAGTCAAGGAAGATATTTCACGCTTGGTCTACCAACAGGCAAGTTTTATTCAAAGTCTTTGTAAATAACTAAGCCTAGAACAATGTTTGTATTGCTGCTAGCAGATACAGTATTTAAAAGAACGTAACTAATATTTTTGGTAATACTCTAACTTTTTTTTAAATATGGATTTGATTTCTATTAAAAACTGTGATAGTTTGATAAATACTAAAACAGCCGATTGTATGTTGAAAAGCAATGTCGCAAAATTTGACCGTGAAGACATTTAAATACACTGAAAATGTTGTGCAGATACACAGAACAGTAGAAAAACTTTATTTRACAGGGAGTACACCCTTGGGATGCTACAAAAAGCTGATAGAGTATCACAAAAATGGAGATCTCTCTTTCAAATATGTAAAGACTTTCAACATGGATGAGTATGTAGGTAAGATGTGCTATTATTTGAAAACATACTGTACTATTTATTTCTTTTCTCCTTATAAAAACTATTAAATACTTTGTCAAAGTACCAGATCAGTCTAGTATGTTTGTACTCCTATATTAGACTGGTGTCCAAGCATTTTTCTCTATTCCTTTATCTGCAAAAATGCAGAAATAAATACTGGGCTAAATTCAGTGTTTCCCAGTACATCTGTAGAAATYATATTGCCATGTAAAAATGGGACTGCATTTCTGATGAAGACTTGACACTTTGGGATAAGATGTATGTGGAGGGAATGGAAATCAGTTAMCTTGTACATGCCAACAGGAGACCTTTCTTCTCAATGCAGTTTCAAATCTTGCTTTATTTGACTCAGGTTTGCCTTGCATGCCTCACATCAGGTACATACAGACTAGAATTAAAGTTGTTTGGTTAAATCTTGTCATATGGTAATTTCACTCTAAATGATTTCAGGGCTTCCCAGAAATCATCCAGAGAGCTATCACTCCTATATGTGGAATAACTTCTTTAAGCATATTGACATAGATCCAAATAATGCTCATATCCTTGATGGGAATGCACCAGACTTACAGGCGGAATGTGATGCATTTGAAAAGAAAATTGAAGAAGCAGGGGGGATTGATCTGTTTGTTGGAGGTATGAGGAAATGCTTTATGGTTAGTTACAATTTCAAGCATGTACACCAWTTCTTTAATAATTATTCTCATAACTTGACTAAACCCCAGAATTTTCAATTATTGTGTAAGAAAGTTCTGTGACTAACAAAGAATTAGTATTAATTCCAAAACAGAATGGTTGGTGTCCAAGTTTCTAATGACTTAAGTAAGTTTTTATTGAAAGTAGGGAACCAAAGGGAAGGGATGAACCCTTTTTTATTCATTTACAATGTTTGAGGAAATGTGTTGACTCTGAGGTCTGGAATGATTTATTTTTTTTAACTTTGAAAAGGCATTGGTCCAGATGGCCACATTGCATTCAATGAACCCGGATCAAGTTTGTCTTCAAGAACAAGATTAAAGACTTTAGCAATGGACACCATTTTGGCAAATGCTAAATACTTTGATGGAGACTTATCCAAAGTACCAACTATGGCGCTAACAGTTGGTGTGGGTACAGTGATGGATGCTAGAGAAGTAAGAACTCACTTAGTTCTAGTTGCATGTGTGTTTTCAAGATTAGTCGGTACTGATACTGGGATTGAAARTAAAGAGACCTTTGTTTTGCAGGTGATGATTCTTATAACAGGTGCACACAAGGCTTTTGCATTGTACAAAGCAATTGAAGAAGGAGTCAATCATATGTGGACAGTTTCTGCTTTCCAGCAACACCCTCGCACTATCTTTGTGTGTGATGAAGATGCTACTTTAGAACTAAGAGTTAAAACTGTGAAGTACTTTAAAGGTGAGCACTGAATCAGAGGTCACGTGTTTACGCAAAACTGACAGCTTTGAACTTATATTGATTTAAATCTGAGCCTTCCAACACTTTGCAGTCACTAATGTATAATGTTATATAGTCAAAATATTAAATATTAACTTATTYCTTTTGTTTGGAAAATTGCCAGGAGGTATAACTTGTGTTACCTACATTCCAAACATATCTACTTGGGAAGAGTATTTCTTTTGCTTCCAGTTTGAAACAATAGTTTAGTAATCTTTAACTTCAAACAGCAGCAATCTGGTGTTCCAGAATTACAGGTCTTAAGTATACTGGAAAGTTTAGCTTAAAAAATCTTAATACGTTTATTAATCCTGATACATTTCCATGCTGCTTTTGATGTGTGCTGTAATGTGATGTCTAGTAAACTGTGACACAGACTTGGAAGCTACATGAGGACATTTTTCATGTRCAATTAGTTTAACAGTCGATACTGCCTTTGAAAACATTGCACCCTTTTACTGTGTGTGTTTTTCATTTGTAGTAGGTATATTGGGACAAATTTAAAGTAAGTCAGGATATTTGATAGTAATTGAAACTTCCTAGACTGAATTCTGTTTCACTGAGACAGTAGAAGCTGAGAAAAGTCGTTTTCTCATGACTGTATTAGCACAGCACATGCAATGGTATGACTCAGTTCTCTTTCTCACTATCATGGGTACCTGTAGTAGCTGAGGTATCAGAGATCAAGATTGTAATTTATTATATTCCTTTTTAGAGCATTATATCACCAGTGCTCATAAATGTATTAGATTGCAAGTTTGGACATTTCTGTGATTTTTATCCTAATACCTCTTGCGGCCAACTTGTTAATTTTGGATTTTTTAGTATGCTGTTCTCTGCTATGTATCTGTGGGGTAGGAGGGAGGGTTAGTCTTTTCCTGTATCACACTGCTAGATAGTATTTACTGTTGTTTTCAAAGATAAATTTCTGTAACTGCTGGATAAGTTTTAAATATTATCCTGTATTTTATATAAGCAGAGCCTTTGCTTGGGAAATAGAAACCCAATGTAGAATCACTAGGTATAAATGACACTGAACATTGCTTTAAAAAAGATCAAGGGCTACAATTTATGAATGTGTGCTATTGTGTCACTGTACTGAATTACTCTGTAATACACAGCAATAGAACTTTTAAAAAGATGGTTTACTTTAAACTTACATAATTTTATCTACTCTCAAATCAGTGAGATTTTTTTTCCCCCTTATAAGATGGAGGAGAAATCAGTGTGGGTCAAACCTGGAATTATTTCTGAATGTTGATCTTCAGGTTAGACTTCTTAGGGAAGCTAGGTAGTTCTTAATACTGCTGTTTATGGTAGTAGATTTATGGAGATTTTTCACCACTTAAAACTTTCAACATGAAACTGCAATTTTTTTGTTTTATATTTGAGTACCACACTGGCTGATTAACATAATCAATTTTTTCTAACTTTCTGAAAAGCTAGCATAGGCTAAAATTATCAAGTGCTTATGGTCTTATTGTGAAAGGGAAAATAACTTTCTTGAAGAACARAACAGAAAATGAATTTTGAATTTACCAATTTGTGTGCAGATAAGTTAGTTCAGGATAGTTTTTTCCAGACTTATGCATGCTCCTCTTAAAACTGTGCAGAAATCTGTTTATTCAAAGCATACTTGAATATGCAGTGGGACTTCCCTTTGAAATAATTGTTTTGGCATCTACCAAGTCTGGTGCATGCCTTTAAAAAATTCTTTAGTTTCTCAGTGTTTTTCCTGTAACACTTTTACTAACAGGATTAAAATATTCTTTATTAAGTATGACAGAAGCTATACGTTGTAACCATTTTTCATGCCTCTAGGAAGTGGGTAATTATTTCCTTTTCATTTCCCCTTTTTAGAAGAGGAAAATATTGGTAGAAGTTAAATGTTTTAAAGCTCAAGATGTTTCTAGTTTGAGTAGTGTATGCAGCTGTTACTCTTTCTGAGAGATTACTTATGTCAATGTATACTTAAGTTTTYGTCACTGTTAAACTGGAAAAATATTAGACTTGATCTAACATCTGTATTTTATATTAAATAATCACATAGTGATTAGTAATAGATGCTGCATAAGATGCCTTTTYTATGATCACCTGCAGTAATGACCTTAGATTGTATAGTTAACTCAAAATTTCATGTTGCTGCAGTGACACTAAGGTTGCCACCAGCTGCATAATGTCACAAAGATACTTGAATATTCTTTGCCATAGATAAGCACTAAAATATGCATTACTGCAAGATTTCTTTCATGGTTTTTAAAAAAAATACTTTTAGTGTTGCATATTTTAGTTTTAGAAGCTAAATCATTAGTTCAGTACTAAAATGGACTTCTACTTTGCGGATTGTGAACAATGATCATTACTGTTATTAGTCCTCAAGGTGAAATGAGGTTAAAAACCTGCCAGTGATCCAATGTCATACATACCTAGATGTAAGTAACATTTTTACTAAGTTAAGAAGGAAGCATCTTTTTTATTGAACTTCAGCATTTTTCAGAATTGAAGTAGTTGAAGAGGAAAAAAATAACCCCCCTAATCATAGCTATGGAGGGCTTGAATATGAAAAAAGRAAAAAAAAAAAAGCCCAGCTAGAACAGAAAACAGTTGAACTGCTGAAAGTGAGTCTGCACTAAGAGTCTGGATAATTTAATTTGATTTTTCCTGTCTAGGACCACAAGTACATGATTATTACAAAGACAGTATTACTACAATGCTAGAACATTGCAAAAGAACTAAGCTTTTAAAGTCTCACTATGTGTGCATCTGATTTTTATGGYAAATTGTGGTGTGATGGAATTATGTTGCTGTTACACAGTTACAATACACAAAAAAAAAATGTATTCAGCTCATTTGGAAGTATTCCAGATGTGCTTTCTGGGTCTATTTTCAGAGAATTGTCTKGTCCCTGCTCAGCTGATATTGAATATATCATTAGTGTGCAAGTGATACAGGAATATATCTGCTGTCTCTGATTCTGAACCACTTTAAATAGCCATTGTTGTTCTCTTCAATGAACTATTTAAAATGTATACTTTGAAGCAAATTCCAAATAAAAATGTGGATAGAAGGACATGTTAACAAAGTATAACTAATGTAAAGCTGGCATTGTTGCTTTCCCCCCAAGGTTTAATGCATGTGCACAATAAGCTTGTGGACCCACTGTACAGTATGAAAGAAAACTGAAAGAAGACTGAAGAGGAACTCCATGTGGGTCAGCAGCAACAGTTTTAGGTAGCAGATGAGTTCACTGCTATGCAATATGCTGAAAACTGTTTAAAATGGGAAATCCTAGGTACTGTATTTTTAAAAAGGTCCAGTATCTGTACATTCACATTCCATCTGTTTGCTGTGTTGTGCATTTTGCTTTAACATTTGGAGCTCTGCTGTTGGCTGGTACATCATTAAATGGAACAGAAAAAACTTGGGAGAGCCTGCATGTTACGTAGAGAGGGGAAAAGCAGAGCACTTACTCTAGCACAGCAATGTATTGCATCTGCCTCAWGTTAGAGATGATACTTCATTTCCCAGAATTCCTAATTTTTGGCTTGGTTAGTGTAACTACATTTTGCATTTGTGTCTCTAGGCAGAATGGTTTTGGCCATTGTTAATACTATGGACTTGTAATAGTTGTACAAYTTCTACTACGAAATGTTCTGTTTACATATATCTAATGTACACTGAGCTTTTGCACTTGATTGCCTTAAATTTGTCTTGAACAGTTTTTGGGCATCTCAAGTCCTGCTGTATATTTTGAGCAAATGAAGATACAAAAACAGTGCCTAAAAATGCACCAAATTCTTTGAAGTTACAATTGCTCCATGGATAAAAATATTAAACRTCTACAATAGCACTTTTTCCCATCATGTACTTCAAATTACTTTAGGATTTTTATATTTTTGGTAATCAAGCTTTATACAGAAGGAAAAATCTCAGCGTTCCTTCCTGGAGGTACCTGGTCAATTATATAACTGATGTTACAATTAAATGCCTGAAAAGAGGACTRTGTAAAATTTACAGGACTATAATGTCTGCAAATAATCATTTAAAGCCAGCTGTTAATCACTTTTTCATTGTATCATTATAAACATTGTGCTGTTACAAGGAATGTTATTTCCTACTTTGAATATAAGTAAAACTTAAATGTAAGTCTCTGAATTTCAAAACTGTTTCATTTCTAATATAAATTGTCATGACTAAATACTTCAGAATTACAGGGAGTGGCTAGGCACCTAAGGAAAAGTTAAGAGTTTAAGAGTCTGATGAAGACTTTTTTTGGGAAAGCCCTTGTGTAAAATACTCATTGCAAGAAAGTGTAACTAAGCATAACTKCAATAATTTAACTTTTCACCTAAATGACAGGCATGTAGTCTTTATTACAAAATCACATTTTCTCCCCAGGGCTGTGGTAGAGTCTCATCTAGGCTCACCTTTCTCATAAATTGTCTTACAGGGTCCTTTCAAATCTGGACTGTTCTCTGATTCTGTGAAGTTACAAAAGCATGGAAGAATCTGTCTATAGCAGTGTAGGAAGCCAGGCCTGGCTTCAGTTCTCAACAGTACATTGAACATCCACAAATTTAAAACAGGATTTCAGCTTTGAGTCTCAGTTTTGCCATGTAATTTTGAAGCATAATGCAACATTGTGGGGAAAATAGTTTAAAAGACTGCCTTTCAGGAGAATGCTGTTACAGGTAATGCATGACTCAAAATACAATGTTAGATTTGCTATTAGCCTATACAGCTAAGCAAGTTTATAAATAATTCTATTACAAAAAGCATGAAACCAAAARTAGTAATGAATTTAGGTTAGTATTAAAGGAATTGAATCATGTTTTCATCTTGATGATCATCATCCTTCATGTGGTAAAATGGAGAATTCTATTGAAACAATATTCTTGTTCTTTATTCCAGCACACCTTTCAGTCATGTGCCTCGTTTGGCAACCTTACCAACCAAAGCCATTTGTGTTCTCAAGATCTGCAAGATCACAGATCTCCCTTTTTAACTGCCCAACCTTCTGTGAAACACAGGCCAATTTAAATACTGGTACAGCAGAACCTGTCTGTCCTTTAGTGGGTCTGGGACTGTTTCTGCCTCTTTTAAAGAACAGGTTTTGGTTGTTCTCCAGCTTGTTTCTCTTGTTATGCAATTTTTTTTATATTATGAGTGCTACAGGATGTAATTTTTTTCAGTACTACCACACTGTTTCCATCATTTCATTCCTTAAGATACTTCCAATCATTTTATGAAATACCATTTCTTCAGGAGAGTACCTTCCAAACTAGTCAACTACTAAGAGCAAGTCAACCCTTTTAAGTTGCATAAAATTTAACCTGTTACGCTGCAGTAACGGCAAAGCAAGCATTTTCAAGTTCAATAGGTSTTAAGGGTAAATTTTAAGTTAGCTTTTAGCACATCAAGGTTACCATTTTATTATTTTTCTCATTTTAAGGTATTTTCAAAGGAAAGGGGGAAAAGAAAAAGTTACTAGATAGAATCGGGTGCTTTTGTGTCAAAAAGTAATACTTGATGTACTGTACAAGTACTAACCAGTTCATTTAGGTTCTTGTTCTCAAAACTGACATACGTACAGGTCCTCTCGGAATTAAGGCTCCAATTTTATTTCTGCCTCAGGTGACTATAATAAAACAGATTCTCAAGGCAGYTTTCTCCATCTGTGTAACTCATTTAATTAGGTAACAAACCTAATACATCAAACAAAGTTGATGTATCACTCAGCAAGAATATGATTTACTGTTTGGATAGTCTTYAGCTTACCTTTAGCTTCTGCCTTGTTCCTCAGTACAGAACCAGTGCTTTTTTATAGGTCTAGTTCAAGGAGTGGGGAGGACCTCGTTTTAGCTCCTTTGCTCCTAGCATGTATCCCTGCATTTGTAATTCCTTAAATGCTAGCTTTTACAGGTGAGGATCCTTTCTTCAGGATCAGTAGCTGCAGCTTAGGTACCTTTATTAGTTACCTTGTTAACATCCAGAACTTCGGTTTTTCAGTGCACCTGAAACAGCTTCAAATTAAAATAAAAACAAAAAAACACAAAACAAAAAAACAACAAACAACCACAACCCAACAGAAAAAAATGCCCCAACAAACCACTGACGTATCAGAACTCCCTCTCCCCTTTTTCTGTACTCTGACACTAATACAGGTTGAAAGGGAACATGTCCTGAACATGTCCTGTTCAATTCCACCCCTCCAAAGATTTTCCCAATTCATCCTTGTATGCAGGCTGAAATACAAATAGCTTGTCATTAAAGTATAGGTACAAGCCTAAATTTAAGGGCAGACTTTCCTGGTGACTGAGTACTTTAAGAGGTATGTTCTCTATTTATATATTTAGTAACAAGAAATAAAGATCTGAGACTAGTCCCTGAAGATAATAATTAATGTAGCTCAAAAGCTTTTGGAGGTGGGTAAACAGTTGTAAATACAATATACAGCAGGGTCATTAACTTATGTTTATAATTGCTTTGTGTGCATTTCCAAAAGTAACATGTTCTGCACACTACACTGCAGCATTTAACTGGGGACACACTGAAAAACATGTATGTAAACAATATAAAGAAAACTTCACCAACTACATCAAGATATGCTATAACCAAATCTTCATGTTAAATAAATTTTAAGGCCTGAATTGGTCTTACTTGTTACATTATATTATTATATTATTATACTTGTATTACTTTAATATATTAAAACTTACCATTTCCCTGGAGATGAGCATAGCTAGACTGAACTAATGGTAAATTTACACACTTCAACCGGTTTAAAATAAACAGTGTGGTAAATTAAAAAAGTCTTGATTTTTTCATCTGATGTGATTTCCCAGCATCACAATTTCCTGACAACAACAGGTTTAGAGAAAGTAACACAGGAAACAGCTTGATACTTCTATGCCAACAGTTCAAACTTTAAAAGAAAAATACCAACACAGCACTGTTTGTCTATACATACCTTGAATTTATTTTTATACCTTTCTTCCATAYGGTTCCTCTCATTTAGAGACTTGCAATGCAGCCCCCCCAAATTAGCTTAAGTGGTAAAAGTATGAAAACAGTGAAATAAATGAAAAACAATACAATGTGAACTTTTAGATGCAGTCTTTAATTTCATAATAATCTACAAAAATATATACATTTTAAAGTCCAATTCATCTTCCCACACATACTGAATTAATACCATTTAAAGTCAAGTATGTTCCTTCTCACAGTGATAAAATCAYGTAGCTCACTTGGCTACTGTCTGCAAAAAGCTGACATGATCTAAATGATCAGATGTCACTGATCTCTATTTGTCAGTTTCTCTCTTTAGAACACGTATAAAGGCATCTCTTGGAACCTCAACATTGCCAATTTTTCTCATCAACCTCTTGCCTTCTGCTTGCTTCCTTAAAAGCTTCATTTTTCTTGTAATGTCTCCACCATACTGTGGAAAAAAAACCAATTACTAAGCCAAAACCATAACTGCAGCTACAGTACATTGAAATCACACAAAATTCAAGCGTTTAAAAATAGTCAGAAAGGCTGGTTATATTTTGACAAAAAGATTATTTTATACTCCAAATAGTTTGGCCTAAAGGCCACTAGTTAAAAAGAACAAGGAAGCAAATAAGCACATTAATTTGGACAAGTGAGTGTTGAACCCTGTCACCTAAATATATACATTCCTGTAAGCCTGGCTGACAACAGGCAACATACTAGATCCAAATCACCTTGGAATAGCAGCAGGATGCCGGCTCAGATACACTGAGGCATCTTGACCTGCATTAGGTGCTTACATCTAAAAAAATGAGCTAAATCCTTGTACAGTATTAAACAGACACCATCCCACATTCTTCTGTTTAGCAGAATAATTCTRTTGCAGTTGTGAGAAAGGGACACTTATTTAATATTTTCCAAATGTTCACTTCAGAGAGTTAAATCCAAGCTCAGTAAGAGGCATCACAGTTTTCCAASTTTGTTTAGTCTCATCCATAGTCAACTATTGCACATTTAAAACTTTATTACAGTGTATTACTGCAAWCCTAGGCAGAAGTCTAATCACAATTAAGTCTCAAAAGAAGCACATTTATATTTCCTTCTATAACCTGAAAACCAATTTAGGAAACATGAAGTTACCTATATGCCTGTGTACACACACATATACACATTTACTGTGTGTCTACAATTGTGAGAAAATGATGAGGAGATGGGAGTGAACAGACACACTCCAAGTGTGTGCCTGAAAAAGCCATTACTTTATCTGATCCACGAGAAGTTACAAGAGCTGGATTTTAAAATAAAAGCTTAAAAGTATCTCTTAAAATTCTACAGACACCTAGGAGCACAAGCAGAACGTATCTGCTGGGTTTCTAGGAAGAGATGAGCCTATCACCTTAGCAGGACTCTAAGGTTTACAAATGTCAGAGACACAAAGATAAGAGAAAAAAAATACCTACACATTTTGCCACAACATTTTTTCTGTAAGCTTTCAGCCTGCAAAATAAAATAACACATACACCTTAACATACTAGAACATCTGCATGTGAAGCAAAGTACTTGAGTTGTCAARATGTTACTCRTTTCTCTACTAGTTTTGTAAGATAYTTTGGCATCATAACATTTTCAGGTTTTGTATACAAAAGATGAAGTTTTAAACAGAAGATGTAATTCAGAGTTTTCAATTCTAGAAACATCCCTTAGAGTGTATAATATGTACCTGAAGARATCACAGTCTTGCCTTTTTATCTGAAATTTCTGCCATGACTCACAGGAAGTGTTACATCCATGTATATAAAAACACGTATAAACAAATTCTTACAGCACCTCTGCCTGAATTCTGACCTTTAAATATTTTACAATTTAAATCCTATTTAAATGGCARCAGAAAAACATGATGAGRAACACAGCTTCAAGGAAATGGTTTGCTTTAAAGAAGCATATGCTAGGAAAATGTTTTTGTGTTCAGCTGCAAGATATTTCCTTTGCAACAGCACAAACCAGTTATTTTTTGCTGACTCTCACAGCAAAATATTCCACAACTAGCTAATTTTTTTCAGTAGTAAGAAACTTTTTCCACTGCCAAAGAGGAAGTGGACACATGGGTGTTGCAAGTTACACTTTATCCACTAAGTGCGATTCTGACCACGAGCAATCTAAAATAAAAATATAATTTCTTTGTATACATTTAATTCAAAATGTTTAGTCAATAGTCACTGCTCAAATGTTTTTCTATTCAAGTTGCATATACAAGAAAAATACAACTTTATAGCAAAACCAATGTCCTGTAATGGATAAAAACTAGGTAGGACATTACAAGTCTGTATTTTACAGATCTTAAAAAACAGAAGGGGAATAGAAGGGCCTCACTTACGTTTCTCTTGCAATGATTTTCTTGCCAATGGCAGCCTGGATAGCTATTTCAAACAACTGTCTAGGAATAGTCTCTTTTAAACGTTCACACAGGAGTTTACCAGCAGCATAGGCTTTATCTCTGGGAAAAAAAAAAGGTCAGCAACACTAAAAACAGATCCATAGATCAAACTCTTTGACTGAAGGATTTTAGTAGAGGTTTTCCTCTTCTTAACTCACAAGATAAGCTGATCACATCAAATTTTACATCTAAGAAGTGGTCTCTGTATGTCACCTGTTTCATACTAACAGGTGATAAGATTGTATTAACCTCTGTATATAACATCATATCAAGTACTTAAAAAAACACCCTGATTATYCATCACACTAAAGACATTTTGAATACTGCCACAGCTTCAAGTGAAATTTTAAACTAGGTCAAGGAGAATTTTCATTGATCATAGGCCCAAGCAGTCAAAATATACATTACAGAATGCTTTCAAAGTCTGATTTCATATCACAAGAAAAAAATGAATTAACATACTCTTGTCATCTGCTAATAAAAATTATCCAGCTATATTCAGCATCCGCATATGCTTCAGGTTTTGGAAAGAGAAAACAAAAGGCCTAAAGAACWTAGGGATGGTTTCATAAGCCATTAGAAAGATATGGGTCTATTCTCTATAAAAATATCCATATTTAGCAGACATTTTTTTATCAACATACATGTTTTCAGGTAGGGACAATGTGACTCCTTGCTACCAGTACAGAGCAAACAGTTTAAACATGAAGTACCCAAGTCATGTTCATTGAGTGTTACAGTTTCAAGAGGCACATAGATTTACTTGTACAGTAAGAACAATTCTGATCTTACAGTAATCTCTGTAATGCTTTCTCTATAAATTCAGCATAATTCTTACAGATGCAGTTTGTAGAGTGGGAAGACTGAGAACACTTGCAGCAAGAGCAGAATGAATGAATGTAACTAAAACTTAAAAAAATACAAAACTGAAATCTAAAGCCAAAAGAAAGCTGTCAGTTTTAGTGAGTTAAACAGTTCAGGGTATGGGCTAAATTGATCAAAAATACATGTTAAAGCAATAAATAACTTTTGCAAGGTGGCCCACTCCATTTTGCATCTTTTCAGAGTAGGAGATGCAGGTAGATTGCTAAACACTGCATGTTTATGAGAAATGCATTAACTAGCAATTGTATGCAAGACAGTTATTTCCCTTCAGCCCCATGATCCYAATGAACAAGGCAAGGGGTTTATTTGCCTATGTCAGCCTTCTGGAGTTTCAGAATTCCAATGATTTCAAGACTGCAGTTATGTAAAAAAATATGGAAATATACAAAAATTTAGCAACAAAAATTAATATTTTAGGAAGGAAAACAAAAAACCCCACAAAAGTTTATCTAGGCATTACTGGAAAGGGATGCTGAAGTTAGAGAAGGGAGCCCTRTAAAAACTTTGTGAGAAGACAGGGGACAGGCTGGAAACAGGAAAGGCATTATTCCCACCTCTAATGCCTGAGGTAGTCATAGAAATTGAATCATTTTAGCAAAAAACATCTGAGGGAATTGCATCCAGTAAATATTTACATTCTCTTGGTACTCTGTCTGGAAACAAAGTAACAACAAACTTCTGTAGAATGGGAATTACTGGGAGAAAAAAATAATTTTTTGTCAGTATTAAACACCATAAATTATTCATCTGGCATCACCTGGATTGGTCTGTACTTAAATTTTTCTATCCATTTAGAATATTGGCATTCTGCATTTCTTTCTCCCTGCCCTACATTTTCCACAAAAATATGATATCCAGTACTCAAGCTGCAAAAGGGAAGTAAAAAATTGCTATTAATTAAGGTACATATTCCCTAATTTTTGTATTACAAAATGCTTCTCTTTTTCAGTGGTAATGAAGGTGGTCATAAGGAAAAATCTTCAATGGTCATACACATTTGTCATATTAAGAGTAACATATATACCTAGAGTCATTTAGAATCATATAATAATTTAGGTCAGAGAAGACGTTAAGATTATGAAGTCCTATTAACAGACAATGTTTTTATTGACTAATAATATGAAGTCTTATTTCTTTTGAATAAGGAATCCAGTCAACCTACTTGTGTATGACAGTTGCCAGTTCTTCAACTGGATTCCCATTTAGAAGAATATCCATTTTGATTAAGTCTGCTGATTGGTAACCTGCATCTTCATAATCAAAACTAAAAGAATAAAAGCAGTTCAAAAATTAGTCATGATGTTGTATAAATTATATTTTGCATTCACTGTTCCATAAATTTTATAGACACATTTCTAAATAAAACACTTTACCTTTTTAATAAAATGCGAGTACTGTTTTTAATGGTCTCTCAGTACATCTTCAGACTAGAAATGTACTGCACATAATGTCCCCTCCAATGCAGAAAGAGTTCCTCCTGACTTCGAGGCTGTGTTTCCAATCTAATAAGCAATTAGAAATCTGCATGCTTAATGCAGTCTTAAAGAACCCTTTAACACACCTTTTGAACAGTCAATGTCCTGAATGTCACAGGAATCAAATGCTAATCCAGGACTGTCTTCTTTTCACCCTCTCATTTGACCAACTTTTTACGTGACCCCTATTATCATTGTCTCTGAAAAGTTTCTCACTTAGTTTCTAAACCAGATTTCTTTTTTGGTAGGTGTGGCCTTTGTTGTCTGTGTGTTAGTTTGCAAAAATTCTTATGTTTCGAAAATAAATAATGTAATTAGGTATACTAGTTCCTATTGTGTAACATATCTCATTAACGACATCTCAACATACCAGATTTGTGAGAGCTGTTGAGCCTCCTGAGGCCATGAAGCTCATGCCCATGCAATGTTTTCCCTTCCATTAAACTCACAAAGGCTCTTCATAAACATCTGAGCACTGTACTAGATTCTGAATTCATAGCAGCCACCCACAACAGAAAATTTTGTCTCAAAATACACAATTTTCTTTTTTCACATAATAAAGCAAATTTATGTTTTAAACACCACATTGTTTTTACTAGCTTTAAATAATCAAAATATAAAATTATTTTCTTTTTCCACCAAGAGACAGTTAATTCAGTAAATAGTACAGTTCAAAACTTTCCTTTTGAAAGAAATTGCAGTGTCACTTCAGACAAGGACAGACCATTTCGGTCTTACTCATACAGATGAGCCCGTGCCACTCCAGAGAGTGCCCTTGAAAAACACAAGCATTGCCCAAGACAATGAAGTAGTGATGCACTTTTCATGTCTTTCAGACTTATTTCTACCCATTTCACAGTGAATCTAATCCATTCAAGGTGAAGAGAGACTAGATTTGCAGCAGTTTCTTTAAGGAATATTCCTCRCTCATGCCTTTCCACAGTTGTTCCTCAGGCCTTTTCTCATCACCCCTCTTCAGGGTCCAGGCTGGGGGGAGAAGGGGGAACAGGGAGCTAGTTACCTTGCATAGCCAGAAGACAGAGACTTAAGAGCATCATAAAAATCCACCACAATTTCATTCAGTGGAAAGAGGTATTTGAGCATAACCCTGTTTTCATCAATGTACAGCATATCCTTCTGGACTCCCCGACGATCCTAGACAAATAAAAATTGTTTCAGTTTCTCTTGAAATTTTCTACAATAAAAATGCAAAAGCAAATTAAAATGAAAAGCAATAAAGCTACACAAGAGAATCCCTCTATTTAAGCCGAAAGTAACTTTCTTATTGGTAGTTTGCTGAAGTCCCAGGACAAATTGCAACACTGTAACAACTGAAGTGGTTATAACTTAACTAGATACACAACTAAAGCCTTTCCTCTCTAAATGCTGAATTTCTGAAGTCCTTAACAGCTTCTGCTTACTTCTGCCGAAGGAGGACTTTCAGGCTCATCTTTTTCCTCCCAGGTGCATGTTCTTAAAGTTATTTTAGAAATTATTTGAGTAGATTTTATTCTTCAYTGTATTGACAAATACAAGTACTGCACTACTTTGTCTTACGCATTTTGAAATGTTATAAGCTAAGAAAAATATTGTGAAGAAATAATATAAACACAATATGCATGGCAGTTAAAACATTTTCAATTAGAAGTATTCCAGATACAGTTAGGAAAATGTGTTTGGCCATCATTATCCTAAATTTACTTTCAGCGGAAGTACTAAAAAAAATACATGGACACGTAGTCAGAAGTGTTGGCAGAAGTTGCATTTCCATGAATATACTTCTAAAAAACCCAATCATCTTAATCCCCTGCTGCAGACTCYATTCTTTCAGGAGAACAGAACTAGCTATGAATTACTTTAGTACAGACCAAGCACATGGTTGTCACTGAGCTTCATCACTAACTTTCAATATATGGATTCTGTAGTTCAGAATTTTACAAATAAAATGTTAAAAATTAATTTTTCTTTCAAAAGTATTCAGTAAYCACTTCAAAGAGACTATTTAAGCACTGATATCTATTATCATACTATCTAGTGTCTTCACTTAAAGTATGAGGTGAAGAGCTTAAAAATGCAAAAAACAAAATTAAAACTATTTACCAACCTGACACAAGGTAATTATTTTCCCAATATATTCAGGAGGTGTTACAATAGTACCAAGAACAGTTGGTTCCAAATATTCTGATACTGAAAGTTTCTCAGGAAACTGAGCAGGGTTGATAATAGTAATCTGGTCTTTTCCATACTCCTGAAAACAAGCAAATAAACCAGATMCTGTAATTTTAGAAGTACAATGAACAGCAAAGGAGACAAATACAGCATTGAAAAAATGCTAAAAAATGTTTCAATTGCCTGAAAACATTAGTGCATTATGCAACCCAAGTTTAAAACAAGGATGATTTTAGAAGAGATTCCTATAACACATACAAAAATCCCTTATCAACATATCCTTAAATATCATTTTACATAAATTAGCTTTTTACTTGGGAAATTATTGAAATAAAAAAAAACCTTTCTACCCATCTTTCCAAGTCTCTCTCTCCCCTGTAAATTGAAGGAAGTAAGAAYTCCTTCTTACTTCRTTCTGAGCCTCTAAGTTACTATTGCACAGCTTCAAAAGAAGACCTGCTCTAAATACTTTAGAGTTCAGTGGGGGCTTTCTTCTCTAAGCAGAACTTTGGGTTTAGGCTCCCACATGCTGAAGTGGATTTAGAAATGAATTTTTTGATTCCTGTGTAAGGGCTTTCATGACCTACTTTTTCCAGTCCAACATTCCAATAAGGACTGGAATTATCCTTCCAAGGTAAAATGAAAGTTATGCTGCTTATTGTGTAAATGCAACCTCCCTCTCCTCCAAAGCAAGTGATTACATCATTTCCACTGACAGGGACCCAACTTGCAGCACTGTTTGAAAAGAATCCCAAATCAACAGTCCAGAATCACTTACACACCAAAGGTGCTGACTTCTTCATTCATAGCTGCTATACTGCCTGAGTCAGAAACCAAAACAACCAGAAAATAAAMGGTCTATGCCTCACACCTTTCAAGTACAGCAACATTTCCTAAACAAGTTTTTAGTAATTTACAGAATAATCAGCCRGTCAACTTGCAACCTCCTCTGTCACCAGGTGCTCTAAGTCCACCTTCTTCTCTCTCTAGAACTTAAACACAGTAATTCTCTTTGCACCCAGTTTAATGAAGTTAGCACTTGCCCATTTAATTGTGATTAAAAAAAAAATCTCACTTTCTTTCACCAGCCCCTGCCAATCTATGGTATCATTACAAGCTATTCCTAGAAATGTTCATATTTTCTGACTGATAAAGCCTGGAAGATTAYTTCACCTGCTTTTAACACAGTCCAGTCAGTAAGCACTTAAAAGAATACAGCAATATGTGTCCTACACTCCCATTTTTAAGGAATAGTATAAAAACAGAGTGCTTGAAATGAAAGGGGAAAGAACAATTAACATCCTTAAAAAAATTAAAAACCATTCAAGTAATATACTGGTGTTTCTAATGCTGACTATAAAATACAGAACTAGCTTACATTTAAAAAGAGACTCTGGCAGCTTTTAAACTGCTATTTATACAATTTTAAAATTAATTTAACATACCTTTATCAACTTTGCTGAGGAAAGAACAGCTTTATATGGTACTGTAGGTGCAGTCAAAATAACAGACATGTTATACTCTTGCTCCAAACGTTGATTAAASACTTCCATATGTAGAAGACCAAGGAAACCCAATCTGGAAAATAAATTGTCGGTAAAAGTATTTGTGTATCCCCTGGAATTTCACAGTGGCCTTTACACCCTCCAGCAAATATACAGCACTAATATGGCAATATCAGGCAGAGCAAACAACCTCCAAGGGACCAAATAACCCTTGGGATTAATAAATTGAATAATATGAGTCTTGAGGAACAAAAACTAATAATCACAAAAATTTTCATTCTCTACGCAAACAAGGAATGTAAGAAAGTCAAATGCTTTTAATCTCTATCTATCACTAATTTGACTTACAGCTCCTAATTTTGAATTAAGTTTAATTCTGCCTTCAGTTTACTTAAACATGCATTCTCAATTTATGAACAGTTTCAAAAATGAAAGCAGCACAAAAACCTCACCTCCATCCAGCTCCTAAGGCAAGGCTGCTGTCACGATGAACAGTTACACTGGAGTCATTCAATGTCAGCCTTTCCAAAGCACTTTTGAGATTATTATATTCTGTTTGATCTACAGGATACATTCCTGTCAAAATATATTAAATAGAAGTGATGTACTACTGTGTACCTGGCTTTCAAATATGCCACTAACAGTTAACAGAGTAATAAAATCAGGAATAGTTACTTTCTGCTCCATCTGTTTTTAAATATGAAAAACAACAAGAGGATTCTTTATTCCTCAGAAAAAAATTAGTCAAAACATAACAATGTTTTAGATTACCTCAGAATTAACATCTAAACCATAATGGTAGGATCACTGTACTCATCTAATCCTTCACATTTSTGGAAGACTCATAGTTGAGTACAACCACTGTTTTTCAGTGTAAATGTATAGACTTTACTGAGATRTTCCCTCAAAGCTATGAGTGAGTGAAAAATAAAAAGCATCATTTCAAAGTTGCAAATATTCCTCTATTCTTTTGGAATTAATRAAAGCAGCTGTTTGTATAACTACTGCCTGAAACAGATTCTACTGTATCACTTTTCACATCTCTGTATGTTCAAAAGATGTTATCTACATCAAGAAGCAACACATGCACAYAAAAACATTATTTACATGATTACACTTTTCATCATTCACTGAGAGACTGCCCAGTATCCATGAGGCAGTTCAAGTGAGTTTTACACACTTGCTTCACAAGTCTAGAAAATTATTTACAGAWTTTTTTTTCTAAGGCCACCCACTGTAGCATTTGTAGTAGTTACTGAAGCTAGAGCCAACAGCTCAACAGAACTACTCAAGCTCAAAAAGTCAAATATTTTACAGGATCATTCTGAATATTAGCTCTGGCAGTTTACCATGTTTAACAAAAAATGAAACAGCTGCTAAGTTTTAAAAGAAGAAAAACCAACACAATAATTTCAGAAACCTGATTATCAAGACAAAGAATTCCCTTTTTTTTTTATTTCAACCCTTCTTTTCTAGCTATTAGGAGTCTACTGGCATTAGAAACAATAATCACCTGTCTTGTATTCATATAAAACCAGTCAGCATTTATTACTAAACCTGTTAAGGGAAAACACACAAATCTACATAAATGACACACTTCAGCTAAAATTCTAATCCTCCCAAGTCTTAATATACACCTCTTCTTTTAAAAGCTCTACCACCTCTTACTCATCACTGGAAATAAGTAACTCCACTTTATATTGATTTACTCCTCACCTGCAAAAACCATTGGCTTCACTGACTTAAAGCCAGGCAAAGGCTCCACTGGCTGTTTATACAAAAACAGCGTGTCTCCTATTTGGGCTTCCGTWACTTCTTTCATTCCAGCAATCAGGTACCCCACCTGTCCTGCATAGCTAAATGAAATTGTTATTATATGGACATGAYTGTTGGCATTAGCAGTATTTCTACTATTTTCCTACTTGATTTAGCCCAGCCAGAAATTCAAATAAATCATCCCCTTAAAAGCCCACATCCAAAGTCCAGAAGTGAGATTTAAAGTTGTTTCACYTCTGAGTTGTGACCAGTCTCAACTCATCCTTTTTCTGTTACAGCKGAATATTACATTTATGATCCTGGGTTTTGAATACTGTGTTGCTCCCAGTTTAAAGCTGGAGCTAAACCCTTGAAAAGCTCCTAAGACAAAGAAACCAGAACAGTTCCCAGCTACCAGCACAGCAAATTTCATATGCCAGTAGGATGAAACTAGACAAACACTTTCCATCAGCACATTATGCTAATAGGAGAGGAATATATGGTAAATATTGAGTAAAACAGTGTTCTGGTTTTGGCTGGGATGAAGTAACTTTCTTCAAAGCAGCCCTGTATGAAGCTGTGTTTTGGAACTGTGACTAAAGCAAGTGTTGGTAACATATCAATGTTCAGGTATTGCTGAACAGGCCCTCCGGGTTTCTCACTGTGCCCCTGCAAGCAAACAGACTGGGGGTAGGCAAGAGACTGGGAGGTGACACAGCCAGGACACCACACCCAAATTGGCCAAAAGGGCATTCCATACCACAGAACCTCATGCTCAGCAATAAAAAAGAAGTGCAGTCTTTTCAAGGTAGCTTTTCTTTGTAGACTAGCAGGACATCAGTCTGCCTGTGGGAGGTGGTGAATAATGTACTGTCTTTCATCACTTGTTTTTATTTCTTTTTTTTTTTTTTCTCCTTCTTTTATTAAACTGTCTTTATCTCAATCCACAAGTACCTCTGAAGTTCTCATCCTGCTAGGGTTGGGGAGTGAGCAGGGGCTGGGTGGGTTCAACCCACCAGACACAGTAATGTAACCTGCGAATGCCTCCAATGAAGTCATTACCATGTACTTGGAGGCAAACTGGTAAAACTTCACTAATTCTAAGTACCTGATTTTCTTCCCACTGCTGCCATTGAGAAGCCAGTTTCTGGAAGCTGTTGCATTCATGGATTTTAAGTTTTCCACCCTCAAAATATGCTGCAGCAATAACTAAGATGAAGCCCAATTTCCCTTCCACTCTCAAACAAGGCAGTTCCTAGAAATAAATTGGACAGCTGAATAAGAATATTGAACCCTAGCCTTTAAACACCTAGCTGTCCAGATATTYCATGTACTATGGACTCCTCCCACAGCAAAGCCCAAAAAGCACTCCCTAAAACCTTCTACCTCAGCATGCCCAAAATMAAAAATTGCACAGAGCATTAAATTGCAAACCATAATTACAAAAAAACCCACCACCAAAGAACAAAAACCTGGACATTGTAGTTTACCCCAATATATGATTTGTTCTACTGTAAGAAGTCTTTACTTACAGCTTATGWGTTGGCTGTTCATTTGGACTCAGAATTCCGACTTCATGAACTTCRTATCTTTTCTTTGTGTGTGCAGACACAATTTTATGTCCCTTTGCAATCTCCCCACCAAAGAGTGCAATGTTAGCTATGACACCTCGGAAGTGATCAAATGTAGAGTCAAAGACTAAGGCTTTCAATGGATCAGCTGTATTACACTGGGGTCTGTCACCAAAAAAAAAAACAATTAAACCAATATATTTTGCAGTGTGTTTTCRTTTAATATTGAATGAGCAAGCATGCCCACCCCAAACACTTTCACAGAATCATATCAGATTGGAGGGCATTTCCAGCRTCACCTGATCCAACTTTTCTTGGCAAAAACACAGGCTTAACAAGATGGCCCAGCACCCTGCCCAAACAAATCAGAGTGTCCAACACTGGGGAATCCACCACTTCCCTGGGGACATTATTCCAATGGTTCTTTGTAGCTATTGGTAAAATACCAGAACATGGCAAAAGGTCCCCCTTAAGCCTTCTTTTCTCAAGGCTCAAGAAGTCCATTTTTCTCAGCTTTTCCTCARTGGGCAGGCTGCCCAGTCTTTCCATCATCTCCGTGGCCCCTCTRTAGCCCCTCCAGCCTGTCCACATCTTCTGCATAGCAGGGACCAAAACTGAACCCAGTATTCCAGGTGTGAACTAATTACCACAGAGCAGAGTGGGATAATGACATCTTCATCTCTGCTGAYRATGTCCTTCATCTCYGCTGGGTTGAGGCAACCCAGCATGCTGCTGGCCTTTCTTTGCTGCAGCAGCACTGTTCACTCATACTGACTTTGCTGTTCACAAAGTCAGCCATTTCCACAGAGCTGCTCCCCAGCTAGGTAGATTCCAGCCAGCACTGTGCTCCTGAATTATGTATTCACAGGTTAGCCTCTGTTGAATTTCATAAGGCTCTTGACAGCGCACTCTTCCAGTCTATCTAGGTCTTCCTGAAAAGTTGCTCCCCCTTTCTGAAATGTCCATTTCCCCTCTCAATTTGGTATCACTGGCAAACTTCATTAGGGTTCACATCCCAACTTCCAGATTACTTATGATGATATGAAACCCGGTGTTGAACCCTGGCAGACCCTACTTGTGGCCAGCAACTCCTTCTTTGCTGACAGTGGGTCTGTGCATGAACCTACATTTCTGCTCCCSAGGCCTAAAGCCCAACAGAGCTGGTAAAGACAGAGGTGAAGAAAACATACCTCTGCTTTTCAGCCTCACTGGTGGCCAATTCATCTCTCCTGTTTAAGTGTAAGTCACTATTTTCCTTCTGTTTCTCCTACATCTCTTTATAAAGTATTTTCTCCAAATCAGACATATATTAAGTGTAAAACTGCTTCCAATACTGTATAAATTTAACTCATGACTTTCTAATTACTTTATAATGTTAATGAGATACATAACTAAATGCAGACTTACGGCGGGATCTTCTCAATGACTTTTTGAAGAACTTTTTCAACATTTGTTCCTTGTTTAGCAGAAATCTAAAGCAAATCCAAAAACAATTTTATAAGATGTCTTACACTTGTTAATTACATAGTGTCATGTTTACATAGACAGTTTTAGTGGCCACAGATAGTACTACCCATCGAAGCATTCAAAARGGCACTCTGGAATGCTATTACTAAGAAATACTGTTTTTTCTTTTGTGRATGACAGWTATTTTTATGATAGAAATGAAAATCATTTATGGATTGACAGTGAGCAGTAATTCAAAATCTTGGATTCCATTCCTCAAAACATACTAGAATTTTTAGCTGAAAGTTRTTTTCTCCACTCTTACAGGAGACAAACTTTAAAGAAATTCTTACATCAGACAAGGAAACACAGAAAGATAGCACTCTCTTAATTTATGACATGCACATGTCATTCATTAGTTACAAAGTTGTATTATCAGCCACATTGCAAAACATAGAGATCTTACCCTTATACATTCATCTGTAGGGATATCAAACARCTTCTCAATTTGTTTTTCAACTCTTTCAGGGTCTGCATTTTTCAAGTCAATCTGTAAACAACAAACTGCTAAGTATACAAGCAATCACATCTCCCACATCATGCAGTACTGTAGCTTTCAAGAGTACAACAAAGAACCTTTATTCATTTATGAGTAAATACTGTCCATCTTTTCTTTAGGAAAAGATCAATATTCATTTTATAACATCTTCCTTCCTTGATTTCAGGAAGGATCCCGTCTTTAACCAGTCTAGTTTTGGCTTGTTTCATTAGGGAAAACGCCTTTGTCCAAGACTTGGTAAAAATCTCTTTAGTTTACAAAGTAATTTGAAACCATTAAGTGCTACCTACACTGTTTACAGGATCACATATTACATACAGTATAAATCTACAAAAAGCAATTAACATAAGCTGAGCRGTAATTAATCTTGTGATTCCAATAATATAGAATTGTAAAGAAATTAACAYTTGAATTTCATTTAAAACTAAGACTCTGCTTTTTTAAATATTGAGTTCCTACTCATGTGATTTCCTCAATATTAATGAACTTTTAACATCAYCAATTCTAACCATAAACCCAGCACTAAGTCCACCACTAAGCATGTCCTCAACTACTACGTCTTTTAAATACCTAAATGTATTTCATGAAATTAAAAATTTCATAGCAGTTACCGTAAAATTTTACACAAACAGCAAATACAGAAAATTCCTATTACATTCTYGTAATGTTATATCTAAATCCTAAAAATATTATAAGAAATAACTTTCTTTGCTATATACTTCTCTTTGAGGTTACATTTCTGATCAGCCCTATACACATTTAAATAACCCAACTATTTAATAGAAAACACTAAAAACTTCATTACCTTATTTATGACAGGAATTATTGAAAGCTGTGCTTCAAAGGCGAGATAGAAGTTTGCCACTGTCTGAGCCTGAATACCCTAGAAAATAACATTATAAAGTTTAACACAGAAACCTCCCCAACTTTGGTGTGGTTTTGGGGAGTATTTTTAGGTACCCTATACAATTTAAGATTACTTTGCTATTCTATCAACTCTTTCATTTAGGAGATGGATAAATAAAAGGTGATTGATTATATGCAACTGCTGAGAAAGAAAACAGCTTTCCTAATTATAATTTCTTGTAATCAGAAAACAATTAAACAAATGATTATGGCTAATCAGAAATAAATAAGAGACTTTTTAGTTCTCAATAAACTATCAACAAATGGACTCTGACAAAGAAAAAGAGATGCTTATGATGGTGGTAAGTTACTCCACAGAGCAGGAACACACCTTCAACCATACAGTTGGTAACTTACATACCATACTTTTATAAAAGAAAACATATTAKAAAGTTTGTACTTCACATTTCTTTCAAAAGGATGGCAAAAACAATTGCTCTGATTAGAAGAAAAAAAACATTCYCTTCCAGATCCAAGTACCAGACAAGGGAAAACAAAGAGATAAAGATGCTAATGAACAAGATTATAAAGCAATAATACCAAAACTGGATCAGAGAGGGCAGAAGCGGACATGGGGGGGTTAGGGAAGGGGGAAAACAGAAGCTACTTGTTGTCTTTCCTTCRCTCAGAACAGATCAAGTGGAATATTATTTATATGGGATATTCATTACAAATACATGGGTCTAAATTTTTGGGCAATATAAAATAGCAACAAAGAATACCTACTAAAAAATTATAACGAGAATGTTGCATTTGTAAGCATTCTAACTGAAGGATAAATACAGACTACCAAGTAATCACATAATATTTAAATGTGACATCAAAAAACCAACTGACCAAACAAAAGCAACAAAAAAACCCCAGTATATTTAGGAAATGTGTTTATTACTGAGGCTTACTTAGGAAGTCCACCTACCTCTCGAGCAAATGTTCATACTTACTAAAAGTAGTTTGGTTTGGGGTTTTTTGATATAACATGGAAAACAGTAGCACTCATTTGACCCTTTTACAATACAATCATAAATATGCCATAGAAAAAATGCTCACAAAGTATTTTGATGATAATGTCCCCATCTTTAAAATCATGATTTAATAATCTTCATATTCTAGTCTGTTAACTGAAGAAACTCAAATGGGTGTCAGTAAAATAGCTAGAAGCCCTCCAGGCTGCCATTTGCTAAATTCATACTTTCCAAAAAAYAGGATCTGATTCTTCACTRATCGATTCTGTGCTATTATTGCTATGTCATGGAAYTCTGCTATCTGTCAATACAAGTATTTATCTCTAGATCATTTTAAAACTCCCATTACTCTTCTTCTGCAACCCAATACTTTTATGGAGATCCACCAGAAGCAAAAACATTAGTAAAAAAACTGAAAACCCACCACCTAATTTCCCTTCAGCTTAAGGAAATACTGAAAYACTAAACAGAAAACAAGAATTAAGTACTACACCTCATTTGCATCCACTACAAGTATGACACCTTGGCAGGCAGATAGTGACCGTGATACTTCATAGCTGAAATCTACGTGGCCCTGTGGAGAAAACAAATGTTTACAGTTTCAAGTATTTCTAGAGTCTTTAGCAAAGATTTCTGTACTATGTTGTTTTCCTTTGTATATATGTTCACATTCTTGTAAAAGAGGAACTGAATAAACACAAGAAGCCAGAAGTCTCCTACTTTTAACTACAAAGACATTTAGATTTGTTTATATTTAACTTACAGGTGTGTCAATAAGATTTAAGAGGTAGTTTATCCCC
Source organism: Alauda arvensis (assembly GCA_902810485.1). Lineage (NCBI taxonomy): Eukaryota > Metazoa > Chordata > Aves > Passeriformes > Alaudidae > Alauda > Alauda arvensis. Next base: position 48,499 of record CADDXX010000646.1, read on the forward strand.
TCATGATTGTAAAAGAGAGATGCAGATTGGGCTTTAACTGTAATTCCTCTTTCACGTTCCACTTGGAGTTTATCCAGCACTTGTTTATTACGGTTAGTTTTAGAAATTGTTCCTACAAACAAGAAAAAAAAAAGTGCTTTATTAACTAATTTAGTACCTAAATCTTGAAAATGCCATWAACCAAGAGTTAACCAAGAGCAAATTAAGCTTTCCCATACAATTGAGCTAAACTAAGATTTTCAATACAAACCAAAGCTGTGCATCGACTCTTTACATCTGTCAAATAAAATTTACACAATAAAGTTTATATACAGTYCTATCCTGAATAAGCAGGATAAAAAACATCATCTAAGAGATTAGGAAGATGCAAAAATTCCCTTGAATTGTAAATAATTTTGATACTTAAGGAAACTTCCCTCCTATCACTGGAGAGGAGTGGCCCACTTCTCTAAGTCCAATCTCAAGTGYCAGACAAGCATTAGCATTAGAGTGACAGACCTGAATTCAAAATCCCATTCTATCACAGGCATCAGGCAAAAATGCTCATAAGTGATACATGGGAGGTAATCATGAAAARTAATTTTGATCAGAAGTTTCTCTCCCTGGCTTTGTTTTGCTCACCCTTAAATGAGAGTCCAGAAYTGCCAGGTCATGACAGTCCCACCCCTTCAGTCCACCCTAACCAGTGGCAGCAGACATCATAAACTTGCCATGTACTGATTTACTGGATGACTGGTTGGAATGACAGGAGTAACAGCTTGAACGAGGCAGTAACTCCTTTCCAGTCTCTTTCAAAGTACGTACTTTTTAAAATGAATTACACACTTCCTTACGCCTACACGTAGGCAGATGTCAACCACAAAGTCCTGTATCTGTAACACTACACAACTGAGTCCAAAAGCACAAGCAACACTAGAAGAGCAAAAAATATTASAAATTTTAGTAATAATCAAAGGTACTTAAGATGCCACCTTCCATGTCAAGAAAAGGTAGTATAAAATCAGAATGCTTACCTGTAATTTCCAGCAATCTGTCTGCTAGTGTACTTTTGCCATGATCTACATGTGCTATAATACTGAAGTTTCTAATGCTTTCAACAGGATACGTTGACATATCTAATTTTTCCTGAAAAACAGAAATTTCTTTTCATAAATCGAGGTTACAGTCTCTATATACCATATGACCTGCCCTTTAAAAAACCAAATTAATTATTTTAATAATTTTTTCTCTAGAAGCAGCACAGCTTGAACAGATACAAAAACTTAAATTGCCACCATTGTTTAAAATGTCAGCATTTCCTTTTGTCATATAGACACTTTTTTTTTTTTTTTTTTACCACTAAACAATCATGAACTATGCTGGAAAGTGTGTGAAAGGTACTATGTTCTTATCTACATATGGAGCTGGAAAACTTTGTCTTGCAGTTTCTCATTTGTGAAATTACTAAACTTAAGGATTAAGAGAACTGGATTCAGGGGGCCATTAAGGACATCACTCTTCACAAGCATGATATGCATACAGAGCCATTACCTAGAGACTCAGCGAGCAGTGACCTTATCATAAGGAGAAAAGGATGAACAGACAGTGGAAAAGAATGCTACAGTGTGCAAGAAGCCAAACCACACACAAAAGTCAAAGCATTTTATTTATTTACAGTTCTGTGCAGAAAGGGGCACTAGGTGGAAAATCTGCAATCAGCTATCAAAACTTTATGCTATTTATACATTTTAGCAAACAAAGGCATTAATATCCACTGCCTAAAAGTTACATAATTGTCTTCTAATTAATATTCTATTGGTTAAATTATTCCCTCACCTCTTATACTAGTTAGCCAGCACGGCTGCTTTCTCTTGAGTTGGTGGGTTTCTTGGGTCTGTGGTCGTGATCTCCCCCTGCCAGAATTATCCTTGTACCCAGCCTGAGCCGATTTCAGCACACTTACTGAGTCGGCTTTGTTAGCTCCTTCCTTATCTTGAGAGTTCTGTCAATTGTCCTTCTGGCCCGTGAATTCTGCATTCTTTGTGTCTACGACTCACAGCACACCCCTCTCTCCAAGCACTGTAAACCTGCCCCTAGAACTGAGGTCACTGAMACATGTYAAGYCTTAAACCTTAGCAAGGCRRTTCCACCAACGAGYAATGTTCCTGTCTCACASCTGGACGCCAGCGCGGGCTGCCTGGAGGGGCCGCATGCCGCAGCGGTCCCGCAGCCTCGGGCAGGAGCACGGACTCACCTCGCCGCGGGAGCTGTACGGCCGCTGGCACGCCGCGGGCAGCCAGGCCGGGCGGCACAGCGGGCAGGGGCTCGGCAGCCGTGTCCCCCAGCGCAGCGCTGCCCTGCCTGCGAGAGCCATGGCGCTGGCAGCTGCTGAGCTCAGCCCAGCTCTGCCCCGCTCCCCTCAGCCCAGCCCAGCCCGGCACGGGCCGCTGCCCTCAGGCCGCGCCGGGCGGGCACAGCGCCCCGGAAGGGAAGGCAGGGACGCGGCGGCCGCGCTGTGACGCGGCGGAAGCRCGGCCGGGGCGGAGGTGGGAGCGGGGGACGCGGCTGCCTGGAATGGCAATGTTCTGTTGTCATTACAGACGCGTTATTGCACGGAATGCCTGCGCGCTGCTGGCTTACGGCTGTTGTGGCCACCAAAGCTGCGCTTTGGTAAATTCCGGAAGCAAAGGAATGTTGTATTCTCAGATACGTTTTTCTCTTCATCGCAGTGTTTGCGGGTCTTCCAGATATTTTTCGAGCTTGTATTTTTTCTAGTCTGGCGTTTATTAGTGACCGCGTGTTTCTCTGATTTTTTATTTGAAATTTTTGCATTAAGGTTTCAGAGACTTGAGAAAACATGCAGGCAAGGGTCCCTGCTCTGTTAGCATATATTGGCTCCTCTTTAGCTCTAATTAAGATTTCAGCTGTAGCTGTGTAAAATATTTCAGAARTGCCAGCAGACCACTTAGCTAAGAAAACGGCAAATGTTTAATCAGATTCAAAATCTGGAGATGCGCCAAATAAAGCAAGATAGTAAATTTTGGTGATACCAGTATGAAATTCATGCTCCTTTTTAAGTTAGAAGATAAAAGTGTTAGATAGTGCAGACAGAATGAGTTCCATGTAAAATTACTTGGGATTCTGCAGCTAACGTTGATGGGCTGATGCCATGGAATTTGGATAGTAATGGACAAAAAGAATTCTTTGGCAAATTCATGAAAATGTATAGGGAAGGAGAAGTATGTCCTTGAATGGTATGTAAATGCAATAGGAACCAAGAATCCAAAGCCATGATCCAGAGCAGGCATATGAGTATAGCAGCTGTATKTARAGAAAAACATCTGYTACACASAGATTAAGTTTGATGCACTGTAGGAATTTACTTWCCTGTGTGCAATAGCAGAGAACACAAACACACAGCAATGCTGTCATTCCTGAAGGGATAATAGTCTTCACTCTCCTGAGGTACATGAATATCAAAAATTCTAAGAAAGTACTCTATTAGCAGGAATTAAACTAATGTGCTTCACATACTGTATTAAAGAGAAAGCACTCTCTTGTACTGAGCAATTAATATAGGTGGCAGATCTCAGCAATTCCAGATGAACAGCAGCAGGGGTAGCTAAACCACATGTGCACGCTACCAGGACATGTAGGGATGTGCAAAATCACGTAGTCTCAAAAATAACTGAAAAARCATTATTCAAACCAAATAGGTTGCATTTGCACTCCATGTCTACACCTTAGGGARCAAAGACTTGTGTTTGCACCCCATGCACACTCAGCTGGCTGGATTCAAGGATCTGTGCTGGAGTGACTGAATGCGCTCATGTGCTTCATCTTCATCCCGGAACTTGTTCTTGTCCTACTGTCATTGAGTGAACATCTGTGGCATGACTGCTGGTCCATGCAGAGAGACAGCAGTCCCTAATGTAAAGCTATTTGCAAGTCCATGTGTTTCAGAGTTCTGARGTAAATGAAGAAAAGCAGGAGTAGAACTGCATTTCAAGCATGACTCCTATTCACATGAGTAAAATATATTAACTAGAACTTCAGACTGGAGGTCTATCATAAGCCAGGATAGAACACAGTAAAAATTACAGTCATCTGTCTTYATTTTCACTTTTCAGAGAGATAAATATATGAAGCAAATATTAAGATTTTTGATCAATTTGAGCTCTCTATGCAATGGAACACATTCACGGGGAATATTAAAGAAAGATGTACAGTTCAGCAGAATAATAAATATTAAATTATTTATGGGACAGCAAGCCAGAAGCAAGAAACTTTAATTTTCWCATGATCATTTACATGTCAAGATATAATGGATGGATGCATACATTTCCTGAATTTCAAAAGCCATTTGTTGTAATAAGGATAAATTAAATGTACCTGTCACTAGCTGCATTTACTAATACTGATGCCAAGCATAGAAATGGTAAATTCAGATATTTACAAATTCATGATTGAAAAGGTGAAAACAAAAAACAAGCATGAATTTCTTGTCTGATTCCCAAGTATCTTGTTTCAGCTACACTTGAATGCAGGTTTTGAATGTCCTATCAGTAATCATCTAAGTTGAAGACATAGTGTGATTGCCATAAATGCAAACCAGTCAGTATTATGTGGTATTTCCTGGCAGTTGTGTTCAATAGAAACAAATATGCTCCCTATTTGACATGGTTTCCTAGCCTGAGTTTTAACAGGAATTGTGTTTTCCCATAAAGTGAAAAGATTGCAAAATTRAGCATTTACCCATTCAGGGATCAGAACCGTCTGCTAAACTTCTGTGACAGTCACACAGGGTGAAATAGCACCCCCTAATTAGTAATATAAAAGGWAGAGAAGCATTTCCCTGATAGTGAAGTATGAGCTGATAAAATGCAACTAGCATTTCATAGTGTAACATATATCTGCATGCAGAAGGCCAAACAGATCTGTAATCAGTGGTATCTGTGAAACAGCAGACATTGCACCACTTTCTACTCAGTCTTTCTGCACTGCTGTGCAACTCATTTGGAAGCAATCTTTGGTAGCATTGTGAGATTGTGGAAATGCAGAAATAAGACCAAAGCAACATTCAATAGCCGTAGCTGAAAAAAAAAATAAAAATATTTATTTATTTCATTGGTGAGGATTCCATAATAGAACAGATTTCTGTTCTCCACAAGTATTTACTGTGCAAATGAAATAGCTGTGACAATAGCCTTTCTTGTCACTGGGAAGCACTACTGCCAGCAGATGCTAAAAGSGAATTACTACCTAAAAGATAACGCTGGCAGAAATTTCCCCATCTGAAAAATACATTATCCTAAGCCAAATTCAAAGACTTTATATTGCACAGTAATGACCTGAATTAAAAAGACAAAGTTTACCCTGAAAAAARCCTGAAGTCTGAAACTAAATACATTATATGACAGGTCACTAGTATTTGTCTTCTAAATGAATGTCTGTGTGGAAGAGTGAGGTGCCTGAACAGACACCTTAATTATCTRTCCTGGTCTGCCAGTTTGTTAACTGGAGTAGTGACCCAGTTTTCCTCAGGGTATTTGGGTTTGACAGGCCCTTGTTGTTCTTGGGAGGATGAAAACTAACATATCCTTTCTTGCTTTCTTCTTTTCTTTTTGTCATCAAAAAGGGTCCTGTGCAATGTCCACACTTGGCTGTTGTATCTGCTCTACACCATTCTTAATCAAGGTAACGATGGACAAAGGGGTAGCAGTGACTAGAGTTAATATTTGCCACTCAGGATAAATTTCCATTTTAGAATCTTTCCTTGACACTGACTTGTCAGGTTGCTGCAATATATCAAGTTATCCAATTGTGCTTGAAAATGCAGTTTAATCTTTTATTTCTTGGCACTTCATGATGCTGATGGTCAAATATTTCTGTTGTAGCCAAGCTGACAAAAATAGCAGACACATATATACTTCTTGCCTTTAAAATAAGCAGAAAAGGTAGTTAGCACCTTCCTGTCTATTCTTCAAAAGTCACAACACAAACTGAGGGATTGGCAGTGCTTTAGTCTGTTAAATAAAGTATCTGAGATTTTGATGTCTGTCTAATAAAAAAGAAAAAATAAAGAGATTTTTCCTTGTTTCTATAAATAATGACAAACTGCATGTTTCTTGGCCATAGCCTACAAAGGAAGAAGAGTTTATAGTGAAATACATAACAGAATAATTCCTATTTTTCTTTCTATTGGAGGCTTTTTCATTTAAGAGATGTATTTTCTATATTCTACTTWCCACAAAGACAGTATTTATTGTATTCTGTTTACTTCCTGTTTACAATTATATTYTGTTTACTTCCTTTGCTTGTAATTTGAAAGTATTTTTAATAAGCAGTGATTAAAAAAGCTTCTTCCCCTTCTAATCCTCTATGTTATAKTCTTAGTATACAGAGCTTTGCATGCCTTTACCAGTCTAATGGAAAATTGCCTATTTTAAGATTTTCTTGGAAGGCTTAATTAATATTAGATGTGTTCCTATTAGCTTGATTTGTGTTTACAAAATAGTTTGAACATATTTAATAGGTTCACCCCTGTTGATACGAGATTGGGCATGAAGCGTTTGAGAACAGCCCTGCCAAGAAGGACTCAGGAGTGCTGKTAGATGAGAGGCTGGACATGMCCCAGCCATGGGCACTCCCAGCCCAGAGAGCCAAACGTGTCCTGGGCTGCATCCAGAGCCCCGTGGGCAGCAGGGGAGGGAGGGGATTCTGCCCCTCTGCTCTGCTCTGGTGAGACMCCACYTGCAGTGCTGCAATCCAGATCTGGGATCCCAGCAYAGGAGGGAAATGGATCTGCTGGAGAGGGGTCCAAAGAAAAGCCATGAAGATGATGAGAGAGGGCTGGAGCACCTCTCCTATGATGAAAGGCTGAGTGAGCTAGGGTTGTTCAGCCTGGAGAAAAGAAGGCTCCAGGGAGACCTCAGTGTGGCCTTTCAGTACTTAAAGGGGGTCTTAAACAAAGACCAAAGACCAAAGATCAAAGACCAAGGATCTTATCAGTGTAATGATGTTAAATTGAAAGAGGGCCAGCATAATTTATAAGCTTTCAGCAGTGAGGGTAGTGAAACACTGGAACAGGTCAGACAGAGATGGTAGATGCCCCATCCTTGGAAACACTGAAGGTCAGAAGGCTCTGAGCAATCAGATCTAGAAGATGTCACTGTTTATTGTAGGAGGGTTGGACCTTCAAAAGTCCCTTCCAATGCAAACTATGCTATAATTTCATTATTTTAACAAACTACATGTTGAGAAAACTGGGGTTTTTTTTTATTTCTAACTAAATAGCAATTTCATAGGAATGCAGCACTTTAAAATATGTTTTCACCCTTCTATTATCCAGTTAGTTTTATWGAGAATGTTCTAAATCTTAGAGGATACTTCATAAGGAATATATTATAGCATTCTGAATGGAAAAAGCATAAAGTTAATGAAGTAAATTGAACTCATCCAAAGTTCATTCCTGGTATTTCAAAGTATTAAAAAAGCATCATATGTGTCTGGACAAAGAAGGAAAAAGAAGTCCTTCATGTTTCACTTGCACATAATAAGAATTTCTAGTTCTTTCTGGATTTAATTCTTCTTTGCACTRTAATACAATTATTAATAACAACTGAAGAGTCTTGATTTAGAAGGCTGTTAGGGATGTAGAATACATTGGATTACTCTAAAACAGCTGCCTAGTTTTAAATCTTTAAAAAAGTGGAATTTTGCCTGTTCTGAATTACTCAGCTGCCAGGACTGAAAAGACCATCAGGAAAGATTCTCTCTKGTATAAGTTCTTACCTGATTAGGAATCCTCTCCTTCAGGTCTTCTTTGTAAGTCAGACTAAGTTCCCTAAGGTTTTGATTGAAGGAATTACATTTCTTTTATTGTTTTCCTTTATTTCCTGGTTAATTGATTTTCCTATTACATTTGCATTGTTCTCTACTAATGATTTTTTAATGAGAAAAGGCTAGTAGCATAGCTTTCCCTTTCTCATTACTGAACTATTTATGTGTTCAAGGGTAATTGTGTTGCCACAAAATTTCTGAAGCTGATGCTGCTGCCATAGAAACAGAAACCACTTTCTTTATACCTAGATGGGAAACTACATTTGGCCCAATTACAAATGCCAGGTTTGATAGTGCCCACCCTACAGTACAATTCAGATTCCTTTGTATCAGTGACTTGTGCTTCTCATTATCTAAATAATCCCCAATCTTTGTGTTATTTTTAATTGTAYTAGAAATTAATTTCTCAGAAATAATAAACAGAACTGTTAAAATGTTTATAAGCAAGGAAAAGCTCTCCTAGACTTCCRTTAGACACACAAGTATGTGATGATTATTTCCTCTCACCAAACCTTTGAGACCTAGCAAGTACACCAATCCATTGTCAAGCTTAAGAATTTTGTTTCAATTTTATAATAAAATTAGCATATTAATAAAGTTACATACCAAATAGAAATCTCCATATTTTGTATTGMGAGTATTATTTACCACCACTGTCAATTTAACTTGTAACCTTATGTTAAACAAGAAATCAAATTATTTTGATGCAGTTATATTTTTCACAAATCCAAGTTGACTGGCATTAATAATGGTATCCTTCTTTAATTCTTGATTATAGTCCTGTAGCATCTATTCCATTATTTTGTGTATGATTGGCATCTAGCTGACAGGTCTGTAATTGCCCTCTTTGAAACATTTCCTCTCTGTCACTGTTCTTGAACTGTGTGATTCAAGAATTGCTGGAAAGCCAGGTTAGTGGTTCACAGAGCTTGTCAGGCAGCAGCATTAGAAGTTTTGTATGCAAATTATCTGGGTACTGCTATTTTAAAATCAAACCACACAACATTTTCTGGTATTGCTATTAGAATGTAACAAATTTAACCCTCCCTATTGTGTGACATACATATATRAAGGTTGTGGGATAGGATTTTGACAAACAAGAAGTGTTCTCTATAAAAAATACTATTTTTCTTCTAAAAAGTGAATCACTCAATGCATAAATATGATTGGARGTTTTTTTCTCCCAAGGAATGGATTTTGTTCCCTGAAAATATTGGAGTCAGCAATGAATCATCTTTAAATTTCCTAAAGAACTCTCTTACCAAGAATCTGTAGCTTTCATCTTCTTATTTACAGTAATTATTGCTACCTTACACCTTCTTTCATTTCTTGTTTATTTTTTTTTTCTTATACCTCTTMTTCCTTTCTAAAATTAATGGTTTGTTGAACCACTCTTTGCTGCTGTGGCTCTTTGGGCACTTCTATTGCCAATGTTCTGGACTGCAGTTAGGGCTTTGTATCCTTTGTATCCTTTGTATCTTAGTCCTTTGATTTTTAAGAGGAGTTAAAGGCATAGCACCTTACAAGTTGCTTTGTTTTAAAATGTTAACAGTTGTCTTATTCTCTCAAAAACAAATCAAATTTATGGAATTGCCATGTCAAGGCTGCCCAGCCCTAGCCATTTTCCAAGGAATCCCAGTTATAGAATGCTACTCTGCATTTTTTCATTTCCCCATCCTTCCCAAAAAGGTATAAAAACACTTTTKGTTTCCCCAAAAGCCATTTCCTTTTTTCCTCCAGCAAAACATAAGTGGTATTGACAGAATTAATGAACCCAGATTCCCCATGTGGACCGCTAGTAATTGAGTCATGCTGAAGAAGATACAGGTTGATTAACACTGTAGTTCTCTTCTGTTAGTATAAGTAGATGAAGGTCAGCRAAGTATTTTTCAAGAACTTCTTAAAATGCCTCATGAAAACATCRTCTCCACACCTTGTTTTGGTTTAAAAAAGCCATTAATGGTTATAAGACCATGAGTTTCATAACCTGCAAGTATAGTGAAAGAAAACTTACTAAAAATCCTAGCATGCAGATGAGTAATTGTGAGTTTGTTATGGTTTAGGGGGTCGTGTCTAAGTAAATGACAAAACAATTAATTAATATTATATCTACCTTGTATTTTCTTCTTTCTGTATGATACTGAACAAAGTTTTGTAGCTTATTTAGTGTAGAATTATTTCTGCTCTTTCCCWTTGTTAAATATGTTCTGTTTGAGTTAATGTTGTGTTTTTTCTATAGTACAGCCATTATTTATTTGAGTAAATATTTAATAGGAATACTGCAAGAGACATTCTGTAATTAGGCATGAGTAAACAGAGCTTGAAAGGCAAGAGATTGGCTTGTTACTATAAAAATATTGATTTTCTGTGCATGGATACCTGGTTTGTAGAACATAAAAATKTGGTGCCTTGGCCTATCACAAGTGCTTTTTTAACCACTTAATAAATATGTTGCTTAAACTTTTGAACAATTACAACAGCTTTTTTAAGAATAGGACTCATAAGCATTAAATAAATGTTCTCTATCTTTTTCAAAGTTCACAYATTTTACTTATCATCCAACAAGGTGGAGGAAATATATTACTTTTTTAGACTACTTACAGTGGACCTGAATTTTCCCAGATTAGTGGCTCTGAATCTGCTTTTTCATGGGGMCTTCCAAAAAACTTAAGTCAATGTAAGCTAACTAGAACAAAATTCAGTTCTTTGTATGAAACCTATTTTACATCTATATCATCACAATAGATGCCTGGAAATCAAGTGATTCAATGATAATTAGAAAGCAGAAAAAAAAATTACCAGCAGTACATGAAAATGAGTACCTACTAGTTATAGATGTTTTGAGCAGTAAAGCACCTGCAGCATCAAAGTGATAATTATTTCCACATTTTTATCATATTTCATACTAAATCTGGAGCRGGAAGGGGTGTGGGGTATGTGTGTCCCAAGTTTGCCTTTGATATAAAATTGCAAGTGCCTCTGTACATATGGTGATTTTAATTACCTCTGCTTCAGTGAGAATAAAGATTGCTGCTAAACTTTAATATGCTGTATGCCTTTTCTATTCTATGCAAGGCCTGGAGATGCATTTTTAGGATGCCAGAGGTCTGCTCAGTGATGTGTTGATCAATCCATTTTACCTATTCCTAAAGCTCCTTTCCCWTGGCATTAAAAGAATAAGGTCATGAAGGGTGAGAGTCTATGGAGAAGATAGCTCATTTGCATTATTACTTGTCCTTGAGATGTCATGGAACACAGGCAGTTCTCCTTAGAGAAGGACAGACCTAACAGCAAGAAGAGAAAGACTTAGTAATCACTCACTTTGATAGTCAGAAAAACATTAGTGCTCTTTAATTTACAGTGCCCATAGGAAAAAAAAAGAAAAAAAAAAAAAAGAAAAAGAAAAGATGGGATGGATTAATGAAAAAAGTTATTTCAAGTTAGAAAGCTGTCTTTTCACCGATTACTTGACCTGATGGATACAGAAGAAAAAAAAAAGGATGCAGCTTACTTTCTACTTCAGCAGGGTTTTTGATAATCCCAGCTTCTAAGAAGCTGCAGCTACATTATCAAAAGCAGTGATTCCCAAGCTCAGKTTTGAAACCAGGTGGGGAACTTACTCCCCCTGTTTCCATGAGTTTATGTTTTAGAGTTTACATYGACAGCAATCTTGTGAAGTTGCCCTGATCCAGCTCCATCTTCAAAAGACAATTTCTGAGTTACTCCAGCCTGTTGAGCATTTAGCATCTTTCCATTTTCTTTAAGACCTAGGCCTTTTGGCTCCATTTGTTTGAAGTCTGAGCAAATCCTGCTTCTAAGCTCTTCAAGGAAATAGGTGTTTCCTTTGTTGTTGCTGTAAATAAGTGAGTYGCTGTCTGCTGCAGTATCTAGTCCATTTGGCTTCCTTCCAAGGCAATGTCTGCTATCTGTCCTCATTGTATGATTTCCCTGACTTTGTGCTGTAACAAAATGTCTTGTGTGCTGCATGAAGTGTGGCATGCTATGGCGTAATGTCATGTCTTCCTTTTTCCCCATCCTTAGACCTTCCCTTTTCTATGGTTGGATCCATTCCATTCTCCTGCCCATCTGCTATCTGAGGTTAACCCTTTCTTTGCATTTAGTAGTTATAAAACAATTACATTAACTGGGAATATTTGTGGGAATGCAATACTGCAGTTGTTCTGCTTCCCTCAGAATGGGTGTCTCAGGGACTCAGTACTTCCCCATGACAGCCAAGCAAAGAAAAAAACATTTCCTTAAAAATAAGTGTTTGGTTTGGTGCAGCCAGCTTCAAGAAGTTTCTGACTAAATATAGGAACTCCAGAGTATAGGAACAATAAAACTAAGATATTTAGAAGACATTAAAAGACATTTACAAAATAGAAAAAATACATAAAGTTAAAAGTTTCTAGTTTCCTAGAAAAAGGAAGGCTAGCCAGCCTGTGACTGCATGGCCTGTGTACTTAGTAATGTAGGTGCCCATGCAGAACCCTTATCTGATGGGCTTGTGTAGGGCAAAAGCTGTGTTTCATCATCAACTTCCCACCATCCCGGCTGCCATCACAACCATATCACACTTCTCAGCACTTTAGTGGACTGGGAGCTGCTCGGTTTTTCTCTCAAGGAAGATTGGTCATGTCTGGCAGTCCAATGCATACTTTGCAATACATTGTGCAGGGGTAGCAGGAGGATGGAGATGGATGGGAACACTGGCCTTTGTTAAAGTTGAAGAAAATCAAAGATGTTGTATATAGCTTAATGTGGCTAATTTCATCATCCATAAAAAATCGCCTMACTTTAATTTCTACATTTGTGTAATAGAAAAAGACCTTACAAAACTCATCAGACCTGACTCACCTTTATCTTGCCATTGATTAAATGTTTACTTAAATTTACTGATRCAACCTGTAGCTGAAAACAGTCAGAACACAAGAAAATGCTTTCCTGGGTGAGATTGCCTAGAACAGTATTCTTCCTTCAGCAGCTGAAGCAGGAGGTGCTCCTTACTGGGGACACACAGGCTTTGCAAGGCCTCCAGTGCATTCCTCTTGMCCTCAACCATGTCTCCTTCCCTTTTTTCCAGTGTGAAGAATTCCAGCCTCCATCCTTTYCATAATTTTTCTTGACATTCATTATATTTATTCTCTTTATTTCTATTTGCTTGCCATCTCTTCTTAAGAGCTTAGTTTTTGAAATAGAAAATATAATTTAGCACTTTATTGTTTAAAAATGAGGTCCCAATGACCAGGACAGTCCTGAGGATAACAGCAGAGTTCATTTAGGCTTRTGAACCATGTCTGGAGGAACACAATTCCATGTACCTTGCTGTGATTCAGTTCCCTCCAGACATAGATCAGGCCAAGGTCATTAATCCCAATTTTAATTGCCTTTCTCTCTCATTAAGTTGACTGTGTTAGAAAGCTAAATCCATCCAGCTGCAGAAAAGGGACAATTAAAATCTTTTTGATGGTTATTGCCTGAAAATAGTTGCAAKTAAAGAAAATATTTCTGAGCCACAAGAGAAAGGATTGTTCATAATGGACATTTGTATTAAAGGCATTCCAAAAGGACCACTTTGAGGATTTGATTTTCAAAACACAGTACCTTGTGAATGACAATTGCATTCCTGCTTTTTATTTTCAATGACAATAAAAGGATACACACCTTCTGAACCATTGTGCTTTACTTTTTGGTCTATATAAGTGAGCTAGCAGTACCTATATTCTATGATTTGTCCAGCCCAATAAATTAATGTCTCTGTTTCAAAATTATTTTATATATTTCTAGGTATTTCTTCATTCAATATATCAATATTCATTATATCAATAAATAAGAATTGTTTAATAGTACTATATATGAGACTCTTTTCCTTTTTGCATTTTTTCCTTTCTTAGTTATCACAGCAGAACTGTTTTTTAATTTTTTACTCTTTATTTATCTTAATGCTAAAATAAAGATAGCAGTAGAGAGCAATCATTTTAATAAGCATTTTCAAAAGCAATTCACCTTTTCAAATTTTGACTTTCTTGTTTCTACACTTATAGTATTTACTTTATTTTATTTATTCCATTCACAATTTCTTCTAACTTGAGAGGAAAAGATTACCTTGGCTCCGTGTTGGTGGAATGTCTGCTGTTGGCTTCTAGCCAGTAAATTCCTTCTTGTTTCTGTATCTGTTTCTTACAATGGCTACTGTGATAGAGAGTAACAATATATAAAACCTGGGCTAAGGAAATGCTATCTGTGAAGTCGTGAAACACTAGAAGTGAGCTCCTACATACAAATATAATTTGAATTATACTGCTCATTCATTTTCATTCTTTATAAAATACTTCTAATTTTATAAAACATATTGTTATTTCTAAAATTATTCTCAGAAAACAGCATTTTTTTCACTGACTTTAGCTCACCTTGAAAATAAAACATATGTCTCATCCCAGATACTTAAGACTTTGCAAATTTATAAGCAGCAAGGTCTTTACATAAGGTTTTTAATCACAGTGTGGACTGTGGCACTAATCTGTTGCTTGGATTACAGCTGAGTGTGCGATACCAACCCTGCACCCTGGATGACCTTGGCTGGGATGAATCCTGGGTTCACAGATCCCTGCCACTCCATTTTGGCATCCAGCATTCTAAGAGTGTGTGGAATTTGCTTCTAAACAAATATGGCTCATATTTCTTTTTCCTATTCAAATGGGTCTGGACCCAGGAAATCTGTCTGCAATGACAGATTTGGCCACTCAAGGGAATAGTCCCTGTGCCTCTATCCCCTTCCTTCCTTCCTATTAGTAGGAAGRAATGTAAATGTGGGATATCTGTGGCATCTGTCTGATGTCTGGGCAAGGTCAAAATATATTCAGCCAAATAGAAACTCATCAGGATGCCCAGTTTAATTAATAGTAAATGTTTCTCTGTTGATTTATGTTTCTTTCCAAGATTTGGATTTATTTCCTTTTCCCTTTCCTCCCCTTCTGTCAGAGCAAAATAGAAACAGGCAACAAAGGCTTTTAATCTATGGRTTTCTCTTAGTTTAACATTTCTGTCCTATGAGACCACTACATAGGTAAAATCATACAAAGCAGCAAATGTATCCACAGGTCTACTGCAAATTTTACAAATCACCAACATCTTTTTTTCTGCTCTTCACCTGGCTCCAAGCCTAGCTATATTGGTGTGTACCTAATTACTCTGGGCACAGACAAGAAGCTGAAATTTTGCATGAGAAGCCCTTTAAGGATGCCAAATTCATTTATGTGTTTTCACAAAAAAGTAAAAGTCACTTTATGGAGTTAACATTCCCTTAAGGCAATTTGTGATCCATAGAYTATTGACACAAAGCGCTGTAACTACACTTTTGAAACCTTTATAGCTTACACAGTCTGTATCTGCTTATTCTCAGGAAATAATTACAGTTGCCCTTAGGAGCTGTGTGACCTCTACAGAGAAATTTATTTAATGCAAGGATAAGACAATATAATTAGATACTTGCACTTCAAACAAGTGTACCTCAAGAAACAAATTTTCTATTCTATATACTCAATTGTAATGTTTTTCAAATTGAGTTCTCTTGCAGAGTAAATACATAATGTACTTTATATGCCTCTACATTTTGATTTTCCACAAGAAAAGGAAGATTTGAAAGAAACTGCACAAGCGACACAACAGAAAGGATACAAGAAAACAAAAAAAGAAAAATAAATAAATAAATAGTTATCTTTTTAATTACATACAAACTAAATATATTAGGMTTTATTTCTTTATTGCTATCTTTTCAATTACATACAAGCCTTTATTTCTTAAGGACAAAATATTGCTGCACCATGCTCCTTATCTACCTGTTTTGGCATTCTCCACAACAATTTTGAAATTGTTGGGTAATTTTGAATATGTTGAACAGAGAGAGGCAGCTCTTAATGCTAATAAGGTTTCTACAAATTTCATTAAAATAGGCAACTACTAGGAGTTAAGAAATCATGTAAGAACCTACACCGAGCAAAAAATTAAAACATCACTCATGCTTATCAGACACCAAGGAATCAGCCTAAGAACCAGCTATTACATGTGGCTCATACATCAGAAAAAATTTCAAATTTCATCTGAAGGGGATTTTTTTTTATTTTTTTTTTTTTTTCCTTTTTGGTTTTTTTGGTTGATTGGATGGTTTGGTTTGGTTTTGTTTTTTTTTGGTGCCTCTGATAGAAAAAAAAGTCTGGGTAGGGAGAATATATATTATGAATCTGTGGTGTTTTAGGGTTTTTCTGCTGTGAGATAGGATTAAAAGAAAAAAGCAAAGCAGGCTCAAACTTAAAAGATATATAGTTTATTCACACACACTAAAAGGAAGCAAGGAGGGAAAAAACAACAAAGAATCAAAATGAAACTTTTAAAACACTTCTCACCTCTCCCACCAGCTTCTTTTCTTCTTTACAGACATTTATAAAGGCAAGAACTCAGAACTTAAGGTCTGTACTCCTTATAGAATAATCTTTTATCAATCTCTCTAGAGAGAAGTTTCTTCTGGTTATGGTAACTCTCCACAAGGACAGAAATAGTCTACTTGTGGTTCTTAGCTCTCACAAAAGACAGCTGCCCAGAAACAAAATTGTGTCTCTGTGGTTCTCCCATAAAGTGCAATTTTTTCCTATAAACTGCACTTGGGTCATGGACTTTATGTATTCTGGGGTGTTGTTTTTAAAATTAACAGTTCAAGTGCAAAGGATRCTCTTCATCCCAGTCTAGGGCAGAAATATTTCTCACTTTAACTTAAAGCACTGGCTTTAACTTCTTCATCCTATCTCTCACTCTGTTCAAATACCTCAAGAGACTACAGGGTCACTGCTACATTAATATTCACTTAGTCCRTTACGAATACCTTTGTTCAAACCACCAATCTGAACAATTATTTCCCCAGTTCATATTCTCTATGGTTTAAAGATATATTCTAGCATAGTTTGTTACCATAATTCACAAAAGATTTTCAGCCTAAAGGCATCTTCTCATCTCCCCATCCTTTGAAACACAACACCTCTTTCACAGACGTCAATATCTTCATGTAGCCTCAATAGAAATGTCTCTACCATGACGTCTTCCTCACTCCCTAGAAGGATCAGTGTTCTGCAAGCTTCACCTTGGCAAGGACAGAGTTATCTGCAGCTCAGGGCTGCAGACAGCCACGTGCTCTCGGCCTGGCGATGGCGGCAGCTCTCCAAAGACTCCGGGGCCACATGGGCAGAGGGGGGTGGGGGGAAGAARCAGGAAMGGCGGCTGARGYTGCGATGGCTCCCATGGTGGTGGATGCAGCTTTCACCCCCTAAAYCCCTCGGTCTYATTCGGAGTAGGCTCAGCTCAGGCTCGGAGCCGTTCCAGGCAGAARGCAGTGGAGGGGGGAATCAGCTGCAGTCTCTCCACGAACAGYGGCTGGAACTCAGTCCGGGCAGAGCTGGAGCACACACCTCTGCCTCCCTCTCTGCCCAAGAGTCACTGAGCTCAGCAGATGTCCCGACCTAGGCAGGGCCCAGCWGGCCCCCGGCTCTCCCCGGCCGGAGSRAGYCGGGGCTGCCTCCCACCTCTCCAGAGGCAASCAGCGAAGAGCCAGAGTTCCCAAAATCCCCAGCTTTTATAAATGTGCTCATTCACGAAAACGAACTCGCTTTCTCACTGGCTGAATTAGGTGTCAATCTAAGGTCCTTGCAGATAACTATTTCCTTTTTTAACTAAAAGCTAAGCTAAACCATAACAGAATCCAAAGCTGGAAGTCAGCTAACCCACAACAGAAGTGGGAGAACAAGGACTCCCATCAGAAGTAAAAGCTGAGTGGAAAGAAAGGTATCACTGAAGTCATACAAAGCAGTCTTTTGTTAATTGCTGGAAGTCAAGAAATCCAGCCTGTGTGGAATTAAGGAAGTTATAGTCTTATGCAGTGAGTTTCTTCCCTTTTCTTAGATTTGAATGTGTAATCTTTTGTGTTGTTTTCCTCCTTCACAAACATACAGGATTTGAATAGTCATGTAAGTCAAAACAGGAGCTCCCTATTTAACAGTGACAATGATTGAATACACAAGGATGATCATGAATTCTTCCCACGAGTATTTTTCTAGTCTTCTACTACTTCTTGTTTATKGACTTTTTGAGCTGTATACTGTTTCTATGCATTCAGCAATTCTTGGTTGTTTTAACTTTCATGGACTTGTTCCAGATCCATATAGATATTTAGCATGCATAAMTTCCTTTGACGTGTATTTCCACCAGTCTGTCACCCATTAATTATTTTTTCTTAGTGTTGAACACCTTGTGAATTTTGTTTGTCTTACAGAAGAAAGAAACAGCAGCCTTTCCCTCCCCACCAGTCCCTGTCACACAGTTTCATTAACCCCTATTAATCATTGCTTCTCCAGCCTGAGGACCTGACTGGTTGTTGTTACATGGAGCCTGTTCCACACACACCTCCCTGCTCTTCTCTCAGCATGTCACCATCCTCCCAAACACCTTCTGAGGGAACACAGCTAGAACTGCTTACAATATTCGACTGGTCAGTGAATCACAGATACAAGCAGTGATATAAGGATGCTCTCTCTTTTACTGTCTTTTCCTAATAATGACTAGCTGGAGAATTGTGTGTTTGATTTGTGGTGGGTATTGATAGGTACAATTATTCATGCAGGAACCTGTAACTTCTCACTTGTTTGTTCAAGTCTAGCAAATTTGTTAAGCATAAAAAAGATACCACTAATAGCTTTGGATTTCACTTTATTTTTTTTATTCGCATCTTATCCATCCTCTGAAGACCAGTTACAGGAAAGAATTCATCTCTTTCAATAGGAGTGTCTGAGATAAAAATTCACTGAGCAGCCACTTTATATAATGTAAGTAATTAATCTGGTAAAAAAGCCCTGTTTCATAGTAAATGGTATATTTCTTTGTAATTACATTTTCCTCTCCTCTTCAGGAGCACATTTTAATAATGTCCACTTACAAAATAATTTATGGGACCTGTAAATGTAAGTAATTAAGCTTAAGGCTTGCTGAATTAATCCTTAATAAGATCAATTTTTACATTTCAAAAAACTATAGAATAATTGACTAATTATTCTAATGGATTGGCCATACTCATCAGTTTACTTTGAGTAATAAAGGTAGGGTTATATAGCTGAGTCTAAAGCCAGAGTTCTATAGTATTTTTTATCTTTTCCATTTAATCTCATTTAATTCTATTTTTTTTTCAAATAATGCTCACCTGAAAATTTAAAGGTGTTGAAGCATCATCCCATTTCATAAAACAACAAAAGCCTGAAAATGAAAATGTATGAAATTTTTGAAAACTGATAACATTTCACTTTTCACCACATCTATTTTCCTTTGTAGGAAAGATGGGAAAATGTAGGTAAATGAAAACCTAGGAGTTAACGTCAAGGAAAAGTTTTAAATTTMTTGTAGAAATTCTCACATTTTTCTTTAATTTTTTTCATCTGTTTTGCATTCCCCAGCTTCAATTCTCATTTTCATTTTTGAGGGTTAGACTTCATCCAAACCATCTTCCCCATAGATTATTAGCATCCTCTGTACCTGCTATCCAAAGAAAGCAAAGTTATATTCAAGCTCTGTTCTAAAGCCTTTAAGTGCAACAATTTATTTTTCCCTTATGTTAATACATCTGTGACAGCCGTTTCTCGTGTGGTCTCTCAGTGATGGACAGAACATCAGGTATCTGTGACATACCTGTGTCTGCTAGATGATCTTTGCAAAGCTTCTGTCCTGTAAGGCATCAGTGGAAATCCTCCCCTTTTTCACAATTACATTCGAGAGACATCAGAGAGCCCTTATTTAATCAGTATAATGGGTGCCACACCAAGCAGTGATGATTATATACCCATTGAACCAAAATAAAGTAAAAGGCCTTGTATAAATATGGGTCATCAGTGGTTACCTTTCCCAGCTGCAAATCTTGTTAGGAAATTAATTACTTTGAAATGAGCTGGTTTCCAAAAGCCCACATTGATTGGATTCATCAATGCAGTTAGTTATTATTTGAGCCCATAATTTGCTAGGATCAATCTCATGGGGACGAGCCAATAATTACTCAAGGCATTTTATTTAGCCTTTTACAAGATAGCATGTTTACTTAGTTTTAATCTTCCCAAACTTTCCTGTTGTTTTGTTACTTAACAAAATAGAAAGTTTTTAACTATTTCCTCTAAAGCTTTCAGATGCAGAATTTTAAAATGGTGATTTTAGCATTTCTAATTAAATACTTCTGGTTTTTGTTTTATTGATACTTTTATTTTTACATCTGATAAAAGCATGGCAGTGGCAGTATGATTTTGTTTGCTCTCAATGCACTTGGATAGTCCTTGTTTCTATCAGTCATTTTGCCATCATCTACCTAAACTTCTTTTATTTTTTGATCATCTATTTCTCATTCCCAACTAATATTATTTTCCATTTTTGTATTTTGTGTGTCCATTTATATGTGTATAAACACAGGGATAATAACGTAATATATGTGAATAATTTATGTATAATATGTATCATAAGGTATGTAACAATTTTATATACAGAGAGAAATATATATGGCTCAATTTTAAGTTCAGTTTTTTTACTTTTTTCTTAATTTACAGGTGGCTTTCTTGTCTAACTGTGATATATTAAATGGCTACTAAAGTATTATTTGACCATATTCCACTACTATTAATTTTACTTTTTTTCCTATTTAAATTCCTTCACTGAAGTTTTCTGTATGATTATTATTCCCAGGTTTTTATAGATGTATATATAATTGTATTTTTAACAAAAAGTAGCAAAAATAATCAAATAATATTTATAGTTTAAATAAACAGGCAAAACCCGAGCAAGTCAGGATTTTTCCGTTCCTAGAAAGAAATTTTTTGAATTAACTTCCTGAGAGATGGAAGTCAATCCTGTATCACTGGCCTTACTGATTCGGTATAAACAAGATGAAGCTGTATTACCTAAACTGGGATGATTAGACATTATAGAGGTTAGCAGTTTGCTAAGAGTTAAAAATGAAAATTCACCTTGGTGAACATAGCAGCATGAACTGTTTCTCTAGAAATAGCAGAACATGAGGGAGACTTAACAATAGCTGTGATAAATACTGTAGTTAGAGTGCCTTTAATTTGAAGACTCAAATTTACATTTTTTTTTCTCACCATTCTTTACTTCAGTTCTCTTTCTTGGACATACTTACYGTGCAAAAGCTTGGTAAACTTCATTTAAAGTTATTTTAAAATGCACCTATGTTATAACTCCTCTATAGCATTTGTAAGTCATGTGCTAACAGTGCATCATTGTGCTGCTAATGAAATGGAATTATTTGGCCTTCAACATCCCAGGTTTGAATATGCACTTGAGGCACAGATTTATTACCTGTTAATACATTTAATTTACTATTCCTTAAATTTAACAGCCTAAGTGCTTATTGGGAAACTATTCAATAAATAAAGAAGTGGAAAAAGYAGCCTTTGTTGTGGCTAGTTAAGTATGTCAAACAAAAGCAGGTGTAAATTGAAAAGTTATCTTTGAAGTTTAAAATCTATTAAAAATCCATACTGCGCTACTGTTTCCTAGTAGCCAGGACTATGGAACAGAGGTTCCTTGCCCTGATCCTGGCATGGTGGRTACTGCACTTCAAGAGATGGTTTTGGGAACAGATGAGAGCTCCTGGAGGAGCAATGGGGCAGGGGGATGTGCCTGGAGAACAGGGCCCTGGCACTGGACCAGCAGAGGGACTTGGCCCAGCAGGGTGTTCAGCTTCCCTCCCCTCCCTTCCTCCCTCTGCCACGGTGCTCCCAGGGAGCATCTCACAGCAGTTCTAGGGCTCGGGGTGCTGGAAACACACCCTTACCTTCACCAATTTAACAGGTAACATTACACTTTGTTAGAAGTTTCCAATGTCCAACAGCTCAGCTAATGAGAGCTCCACCAAGATCTTCACAGATACCTGCTTAAGGAGGAATCTAGATGATTGTAATATATGGAACAATGTTCATTTTGTTCATTTATCCTCAAAGGTTCCTACCCTTCTCTGCCCACTGTTGTTAGCTCTTGTTAAATGCTAGCCCTGATATTGACAGGTTGTGAGGTTTTTTTCCGTCATGTACATCTGTTCAAATATCAAATTTAGAATCTTATAAATAGCACTAAGCTCATCCCTGTTGAAGCAAGAGGATATTTTAGGTCTTCTCCAACATGTAAGTTCAACAGACTGGAGTTTTCACCAAATATCTTTAAAAGTAAGTAACCTTAACTCCAAATTCTTTTGGAAAATAAATTTCTCTTTTCCGAACTCTGATATACAGAGTTAACCATACCTGGTTAAGCATCCATTTCATTCTGTATAGTGACAGCAAAGGACCTTAAATACTTATTGGRACTGAATTATTGAGGTAGAGCTACTGACTAAAGTTTCTTAAAACATGCTCCRTATGAAATCTTCATTGAATGAATGTCTAAGTGTGCAATTTCAAATAAAGCCACAGTAAATGGCTTGGTATAATTAATTTCTATTAATTAATATTTTAAATGTATAAATTATTTCTCTTCTAAATTTGGAAAACTTCCACAATTGGTCAGCAGTTAAGAAAATAATGTAAGAGTAATTTCTGCTTTGAACTCTAGGTAAAATAGAAACAGGTCCCCAGAGGTTAGTCTGATAACAAGGAAAAAAAAAATCAGAAACTCTTATATGCAGCATTTCAAGGTCCCTGATGAAATACTAATCTTTATCACTTTTATCTTACAAAGAGATTTGCAAAGATCTTTTCCACAAGCAGAGTGTGCTTGATAAATATTGAGATAACTCTAAGAATAACTGTGAGGTCCAAGGCATATTTTGTCAATGGCATTTGGAAAGTTGGAAATGAGGACAAAAGTGAAAAAATGGGAAATGTTAGGAGAGATTAATATCTCACATGAAAATCTAAGTAAATTGGATATGGTTATGGTTATCAGTCAGGTTGTGTAATTTCTCTGTAGGTTTTAAGGGTTTAACTACCTAAGTGCTGGCCAAGTGRTGAAACACATGCACAAGGAAGGAAAGATATGCTTTAGCATGTTTTCTTTCACCAGGGAATCATCCAATCATCAATCCAATTCAAGCATTCAGTATGCTGTCTTTTAGCAGACATGTTGCTAGCCAGTGAGAATGTTTCTTTGCTACCACTGAAGTCCCAGCTGTCCTTGAACAGAAATCACAGATTTTTTTGAACAAATCTAGTTTTTTTCTATTGTTTTATGAGAGTCATATATAATATTGCAAAACGTAAATAGCTGAAAATAGTAATTGTTTTTGAATTCCAAAATACTTACTAAAGCCTTAATTTCTAAACGTTGAGATATGGTCACTTTTTTTAATTGACAGTAGGAAAATGAAATATATTTAAAATTATAGTTTACTTTATAAATATATATCTTCTTTCAAAATGGCATTATTTTTGGTCACAGTAACAAGAAAGGAAGTCTTGTATACCACTTTTAAATTAATATATTGTCATTTACAGTAACAGCAGATTAATTCCTCTTGTTAAAGCTAAAGAAAGTAAATGGTCTTTTTTTTGTCACTTCCAAATTATCATGAGCTTCTACAGAAAGATTCTCTTGACTTTGTGGCTTTACAGTTTACTATTTTAATTTAAGTTTAGGACAGTTCAAAACATAGATTTTGGTTCATTGTAAAGGCTATTTATTTATATTTGCAATCATTTTTCCAACCAGAATGTCAAATTTTGAGCAGTTTCACCTCGACTTTTACCAGTCTAATTATAMCATAGAGGACCAGGAAGAAGGTTGCAACAGCTATGGCTCAGATAAAAACCTCTGTGAAAGCAGGAAGTAAGTATGGGTGTTGTCTCAACTTCCCTCTTCAACAGTCGGTTCTGGGGCTGGTTTTGGGGCTTGAAGGAGCAGGAAAGAGGTTCAAGACATCATCTAGATTTTCAGAACGCTTATAAGTGAGTTTCTCTTTTTAAAGGATTTGATTTTGTGCTTCTTTYATTAGTATAGGTGTTACAGGTTGTTCACCTGACAGCAGTAACTGAGCTTCATGTTATTAATGTGAAATTTAGGGTGCAAATTGCAGGAAATTCTTTAGGATCTTTCTGATATTCAGGGGAAAAAAATCTAAACGTATGGTTCTTTCATTAGCACTATGGACGTATTTAAGGAGTGTCACCAGGCTGCTGGGCAAAAAAGGCCAAAGTGCCTGAATCTGAGGTCAGTGCGGTGGGCTGCAGTGTTCTGGCAGGCTGGCAAGGAGCTGAGGGAGCTGCAGTGCAGATGTTTCTCACTGTGCTTATGWGTTTGGCTGTGCTTTGATTCTTGTCCTAGGAGCCAGACAGAAAAGCAACCTGCAGGCGGGACTTTTGTCCCATCAGACATGCTTCMGTCCCCTCAGAGCTACACGGGTCAGATTTTGCAGCCAGCATACAGTCCCGACACTACTCAGCTTGGTTATGTTGACGCATTTGACGAGGAACCTCCTTTGCTAGAAGGTAAAATTAATCCCACGGGCGACATGCGTGATTCCTGGGGGTGCCTCTAACTTTTCTTTGCCAGCTGGTGGAAATCCCTGGAGAAACTGCAGCAGAGCTGGGAAGCCTCGCCGTGTGAGCTTCAGCCAAAGCTCCTGGCCCCCAAACCTGCGTTTATTAGAATTATTATTTTAATTCCCCGTGGATTCACGCCTTTAGGCCCAGGGCAGATATACCGTGCCACCGCTAGATGGCAGTAAAACAACAGTTTTGCATCCACGTTTCCTAATTTGTTTCCCACTCGTGCTTATCCTGCTTGCGTATCGGAAAATCTACAATTAATAAAGATGGATAATCATCCTTTTTTGCATWTCTAATAATAGATTTAGTAGTTTTCAGATGATAAGTMGCTTGTTTCAGTGGGAAAGGAATTGAGAAATCTGCTTTCCCTTTCAATTAGTTGATCATTTAACTGCATGAGCAATGTCGTTCTTTGTGATGATTGACCATTCTAATGCTAGTGGCTGATTTCGTTGCTGGCAAATACTTGTGCTACATTGGAAAAGRAAAARAAAAAGAAGAATTTGTCTGTAATTATTTCAGCATAATTAAAGTGAGCATATTCAGCCTGCTRGTCTGGCATACTGGAAGGCAGCTGGAATTTTTGCTACTCAAAAGGGACTAATACTGTCTTAAAGCCAGCAAGATCACTCTGCTTGATATAGATAACTGCTAGATCTCTACCTGTAAGACCTCYAACCATTTAACTCCCCATGTGGTTCACCCTGGGAAAAGGATGTTGTAATACGACTGCTTGTAATCTGCAAGGTTTCAGAGATATTCCTATCTGTGTACCACATAAATCTGACCAAAMCCACACATTTTAATGCAGAATAGCTTTTTATGTACGATGTTTTGGCTGAGATCAAGATGGAGAGGTGGAACAAAATAAAGACTTGGCTTTTGAAACAGATCTAACCCCTTGACACTGTCACTCACTGTGGCAGCAGATCTGAGCCTAAATTTGCCCATCCTGGAGAATCTCAGGAAAATGATTACTCGTGCAAGCTGAAGTGCTTCTCCAGAAGTTATAAGATAAAGTTTTGCCCCAGCAAAGTTAATGGCAGCATTCCCATCGTCTTTAATGGGACAGATTTTTGTTCTCTTTCCAGGGGTCTCACTAATTATTTTTGAATGCAAACATCCCCTCCAAAACCAAAACTAAACAAACAAATAGCAAAACCCCCAAAACAACAACAACAAAAAACCCAAACAACCAAACAAAACCAAAACTAAAACAAAACAAAACCCCAACAAAACAAAACAAAGTTTATAAAACACTGTATAAAGTAGTATGAACCTGCCTTGAAGGGACAAATGTCATTTTTAAGTGCTTTTGCCAGTTCAGGTTTAAGACATATTTATTGTCAGATTTTCCAGAATTAAAGTATATATCTCTGTTCTCAGTGTTGTAGATGTTGTGGAGTATCTTAAATTCTGTAGTTATTGTTAATTAACATGTTTTTCAACATCTAAGTTAGTGTAGCATTAGAYACATATGTTTTAAATAWWAGAAAAATATTAACTCTAAAATGCTGAGACCATTTTTTGTTTCATTGCCGAAAATTTTATTTAAAATTAATATTCTAATTTAGAATGAAAGCTGACTCTCAAATTACTGAGTATATAGCAGGGATATTATGCTCCTACTACAAAATATGCCATTCTACAATATTATCTTCAGTGAAGCATTCATTTGTAATTTTGTTGTATCTAACAGGTTTTTGTAAAAGTGCTGTTTTCTTTTGAGCAATTAATAAAACCCTGAAATCTCTTGTTGCAGAACTTGGGATCAATTTTGAGCATATATGGCAAAAAACATTAACAGTTCTGAACCCAATGAARCCTGCAGATGGCAGCATTATGAATGAGACAGACCTCACTGGACCTATGGTTTTCTGTTTGGCCCTTGGAGCAACATTGCTGATGGTAGGATGTGGTAGAAATCTTCAGGGATTTCTTTTCTGGCAAGCTCATGTCTGGGTGATAATGAGTGTGAAGTTGCAGAAGATGTAGTACTGACATAAAAAGAGTCATCTGCTGCCAGTTGTTCTGGGATTATGTATTAAAAAKTCTTCCTACTTTGTAAGTACCTGCATAAAATTTAAATGTAATGTCAAGGTGACACAGGTAAAGTGATGTATTACTTCCAGTGGAARGAAGAGACCACACTATTTTTGAGGGTGGATTTAAAACGAACAAAAGGACAGATGTATGCCATATATAATCTGGAAAGGCTCTGAAGAGGTTTTAAAGGAGGAAATAAAAAGGAATAGCAGGCCATCCCTGTTTTTCTAACACTATTGGTACTTTTTGGAAATTGTCTTCTTTYAATGTTATTTTGGAGAGTGCAGAGACTAGACTAAAAAAATTCTAATACAATTAGCATAATTGGAGAAAAAAGAAATGGAAACAGTCTTTTCCCCCTCACCCCCTTAAATTTGCAATACCTTCTTATAAATATTGCAAGTACTTTCTTATTTTGCATTGTTTGCTCTGTATTGCCTACTTAACAAAATATAGTAGCCTGTATTTGACCTGCTTCTTCTTTATGAATATAGCTTTTCTACAGGAGGAAAGTTTAACAGGGTTGTACAAAACTCTAAATTCATCCATATATCATTGGCAACAGGGGCTCTCCAGTGTTGCTGAAGTACAGCTCTGACTGCTGACTGCAATTCATCAGACAGAGATAAGGTGGGGCCATTCTGGGGAGGACTTTRCTGCCCTGCAGCTGAGGTGAGAGGAAAGGGGCTCTAATTCTCCATTTCCTCTATGATAAATAGTGCTGAGTCAGAAGATTCTTGAAAGTTCTTACTCAATTTGTAATGTCAGTGCRGTACCTTGAATGTGCAAACTGCAATAAAAATGGCAAGTAGTATTATTATTTATGTTCCTATAAAAATAAAAATCTTTTTAAAGGGTGKAAGGGGCAGAAGGAAAGGGAATAAAAGGAAAAGAAGGTGGGAAGCTAGAGAAGACAGGCTATTTTTCACCTGGAGAAATAAATGTATGAGGGTAGTAAAAAGAGAAAGTTGAATTAATTTTAATCAAGAAAATGAAAGAAAAGCTAAAAGAAAGAATAGAAAAAAATGTGTCCTGTTKATTTTTCTCCCTGAGAAACATCAAGAAAACAGTTAGAATTAATAATAAGCTATTATTATTGAAATAAATTAATTATCATACTTTTTTTTGAGATATTATGCATTTTAGGTATCATTAGAAAACCAAGTATTTTCAATGCTCCAGTTTTAGGGCAGCAGAACAMCTCTGATACAATTCAGAGTTTTTGCTCCGTAACTTAACTGCAGTAAGTCYATGAGTTTACCTTAAAAATTCAGGCTACCATTTTATCTCAGATGTATTTGAATACTAACATGTCTCTTCAGCTGTGTAAACTATGATATCCCTCTGTACTTAAATAAGYATCTTCTGATAGCACCAGGAACATAATTTGGTTGAGAGCTTCTTTCTAAAAATAAYATATACATTTTCTTTAGTTTCATCTTTTTAACTATGTAAAATTATGCAAAGATATTCTTCAAAGGGTAGCAGTTCTTTCAGAGAAAAAGAGGAAAGGGCTGCCAGCCTGGCAGYAGAACTTGTTCCTCCTCATGTTAGTGTAAAACAGGGCAGCTCCATTATAGATAGAGAAACAATGRCAGAACAAAATTTAGCAGCAGCCCAAGTCTCACCTGATTTGCATTTTACACTGTCATTTGAATGAAATCAGACTTCCCCATCCACTTCAGCTAAAGGTAGTAGTACCCACTCCAGGCAGATGCAAACAAGAATGCAAAGTCTGACTTTCTCCTAACCTTGCTCCTTCTGTAGGACAAATTTAGCTCTTTCCATTCATCAAAGCCTGTCAGACTAATCAAGCCTGATTCTGGTATTGCTTACATCACTGTGAACTGGGAGTATTCCTGTGTGTGTGAGTCAATATATTTACATATGTTAAGTATGACTAAAAGTGGAACCAACATGTTCAGCTGCCTTTTTTTCCTTTTTTCTTTTTTTCTTTTCTCATATCCTTGCACCACAAATCTAGGATTTCACCAACCATAGATCTCAGCTGGCTGCTGGTACTAGTGCTCCCTTCATCTTTGGCTCAGGATTTTTAAAATCTTAAACTAAGCTAATAAATAAATAGTGCTGTGTAGAACAGTTAAATACACTGAAACAGTCTAAAATATAGCTTGTAGTCAATGCACCAGTTTTGAGAGAAATTGGTGTATAGCAAAGGCTGCCCCAAACCATTGTGGGTGTTAAACTTACTACATATCCTTAATGTGTGAAATTCTAGTTGATAATAATCTGAGCTAGTATTGCTCTCCCACAATATCTCTTGCTCTCATAAATTTTATTTGTTCAAGCAATTTTTCCTGATTATTTTATACCACTAGTATGCAAATGCCAGCAAAAGAAGTACTTAAGMTGGAAGATTTCTTATGCTGTTATTTGAGGAACAGATTATTCTTTATGGTGGAAGACAGTAATGGGAAAAAGGCCAGGATGCTGGAAGGATATAGGCAACCTGGCTGTACCTGACTTAACCTTGAGGACTGGGACCAGAGGAGATCTCAGCAGTGAGCCAGGTCAATCTGCAAACAGGATAATGTTGCTGATGTAAAGTCAAGTCTTATTGACTCAGGTTGCCTTTCATGTTCATGCACTGCTCTCCAATGAGAGCTGGTGAGCTGCCACCAACCTGCTGCATCAGGACTTTGGAGCTGTTTCATCACTAGGAGAGGCCTTCTCCATAGTGTGGAGCTGTCTGTCTGTCCAGCTCAAATACTGCTGGCATCCAGTGATCAATTTCCACATGCATGGATACAGGAAGAGAAGGCAGAGAAAGGGTCCTCAAAGTTGATTTCCCTCAGATTTCATTAAAATGKATGGATAATTAAGTCAGAGGTCTTCTCAATCCTCCTTAGCCATCATGGGAGATAAACTAGCAAATGTCACAAAACATGATAAAAGCTTCAACAATATGTCTGCCTAACCCATTACAACAGAATGCAATCATAAGCCACGGCATTATTAGGAAATTGAGACTATCCATTAATTTTGAGTGTTATGTGATTCATCACATGCAATATATTATTTACATAATATAGTGTGTGTGCAACATATAGATTTTGTGTGTGTGTGTGTATATGTGTATGAACAATCACACTAGTGTTTAATGTATGTACACATACCTTATTATGTGTCAGGAAGGTGAGGCACAGTCACCCTTTATTTGAGAAGTTTACTCCATGATTCTGAGTTAATGTTTAAGTTCCAGGTCTGAACTTTTCTCCTTCACWGATGCATTTTGTCATTAGGATACAAAGTTCCAAGAAAAAAACAGATTTCTGATTTATGAATGTTTTTCTGATGTACAGATGTGAAAATGACARTATTGCATAGCCAACATTCAGTATTTAATTTGTTAGAAGCTTGAAGAGAGACAAAAACATATTAAACAGTCTTTTGTGACTGTTTATTTTGGGGAGTGAACAATGCCCTTATGCCTGGAGGTGATCCTTCAAAATGATGGCAGGAGATGAAGGAATTGGTGGTGCTGTGGCCACAGTTGCCTGTTTTACTAGCTTTGTGTATAAATTAAGAAACATCAAGCTCCAGGCTGCCAGGCTGGTACCTTTCACAGGCAATAAATTCAAACAAAGGAATAAAACCTAGAAGGAAAAAAATCTGGGATTTTTTCATTTGTTAGAACAAAAAAAAAAAAGAACACAAGCTGACAGTTGCTGCTGAGTTTTATGTTGAAATGAACATGTTGTATTCGTCTAAGTGCAGAGATGTTTTTTCTCATGGTAGTCAAGGAGAAGAACATTTGCCCTGAAAACCACCATAGTTTAAGCAAAATTTTCCTAATTTTTTGCAGACCTGTTTACAGCTGAAGGTTTGTAATAAAAAGTGAAGCGTATCATTATRTTACTGGGTCATTATATTACTTGGGRCASTTATTCACAGCCCCATATAGACTTYTTGAAAAGATGTTTCCTGAGCCTAAACCTATTTTTAATGACTAAAATGTGCTTTCCATAATTTCTTCTTAGTTTGTTGCCAGTTAAACTTTCCCAAGTCACCCAACCAATTCCAGTATTGTGTTCAGAGCCCAATGACAGTAAGACTTAGAAACAGCCTCATAACTTCAAGTTAGCAGCAAACACGTTTTGTCAATTGCACCTTGGAATTATTTTTCTGCAAARATCACCCAAAAGGATCATCTGTGGTTCACAACTGGACTGATGTAGGTGAAGCAGAGAGTGTCAAGAAGAAGTAACAAACCTAAACCTACRTCTGTCTTCTGCTAGCACTTTGTGATCCCTACTCACTTCTGACACCTCATGCTTCCTCCTATGTATTCCAGGCAGGGAAAGTTCATTTTGGCTACGTGTATGGGATGAGTGCCATGGGCTGCCTTGCCATGCATGCCCTGCTGAACCTGATGAGCGTCTCGGGAGTCTCGCACGGCTGCGTCGCAAGTGTCCTGGGCTACTGCCTGCTGCCCATGGTCATCCTGTCCTCTTCTGCAGTCRTCTTCTCACTGCAGTAAGTACCAGGCTGTGGCAGCAGGAGTCCTATGAAGGACAGTAAGTCAGATGGCTCGTGTGAAATGCCAGTGTAACACCATTTTGTTTGGGTGTATAGGTGGAAACAGAAAAAACTGGACTGTATTTGAGAGGGCTGGTATGCATTCATTTTGATGAGAGTCTTTAATACCACTGCTTTCCACTTGGTCTGAGAGTGCTGTTGATTTTTGCAGCAGCCTCAATTGCGATTTTTATTTTGCAGAGCCAAAAGTGGCCAAACTCAGGTATCARTTTTAAAGCAACTRCTGAACTTTGGGTTTATATAGCTGRTTCTCTTGTTTCCTTTTTGTTCATAGCATCAGGCCTCCCATCTTTATGTTTCCTTGCCTACTGGGTTCTGTGGGACAGAATGAAATAGTCAAGTAACCCTTAATGATGTGAAGAATTAGGACAAGTGTTTAAGATATAGTAGACTTGTATATTCTGAGGTATRGTTGTGGTGCAATTGCACCACTGAAAATGACTGAATACTTTGAAGAACCAAATGTGTAGTGGTGTATTTATCTGKGCACGTCAGGGGTTGTTCAGTCCTATTCTCTGAATAGGAAACTTTTTGGCAAGCCTCTCATTCCTCCTCGTTCAGTAAGCCCTTTGAGACACAGTGTTTATCTCCCTGTTCACACACGGCAAAGTACAAGCAAGTTCCAGATCTTGCCTGGAGGCCTTGAGCAGTGCTTTTACCTGTTGTTGACATGTTATTAATGATTGTTTTCCTCGTCAGTCTTTTTTGTTCTCTCATGTTTGAAATTCTCCCATCTGTAACTTATGGAACCTAGCAGCTAATGAATGAGAAAATGCCCCTGTTTATTTTCTTTGGAAAAGCATCGTTCTTACACACACACACACACACACACACACACACACACACACACATATATATAAGTTTTTTTTAAGAAAATTATGTGGCGGAATGAAGTTTTTGCAAAATTCTTGTTGCATGTTCCTGTGGAGCCATGATGGCTTAACCAGACCATATTCCATGTATTAAAGTGTTTCTGAGCTGTCCTTGATAAGATGGATGATCGTGACACTGAAGAAGCTGTTTATTCTTTGTTCTCCTACACTTCCCATATTTTCTTGATTAACCTGTTTAATAATCCAGCCTAATAAAATGCACAGATACATAATTGTGAGACAGATGGGGTGAATTCCAAACCAGCTGTTACAACTGTGCAGGGTATGGTTTTCTGTATATGGAATCCCCAAGCACACACCACACATTTGTCAAATGCTGTGAATTTACAGAAAGCACATCTTTTGAAAATCTGTAAGTACAAAAATGTGATAGGCTGTACAAAATTGAACTGTTATTTCTAAAATGAATTGATAACATTAAGTACCTATTGACAGGGTTCTGCAGTCCTTTCTCATTTGGCATATGAAACTGCTTGAACACAGCAAGTACCAAGGTTAATTATTGCAAACATGCTATTAAAATTAAGTGGCAACCTTTAAATGCAACATACATTTCATTATTTTAATTTTWAAAATTATTTTAAATGGYAWAAGAAAGAGCAATACATACATGATTTAAAAAAATATTTATAAAAACATTACTTCTGTTTCAACATTCAAAGAAATTTTTTTCACCAAAAATATACATACGATAATACACTCATCTATGGCAAAGACACATAGTAATCTAATAATTTTCAKTTACCATTATTAGCTATTTCCCTGTAACTAAATAAAGCAAAATATGGAACATTTGGARTACTGAATGAGAACACCAATGAGAAAAAACAGTTCTCTTACTCAAATTTGCATGGAACTAGATTGGTTTGCATCCATCTATGCTGTTATCATGGGTGAGCCCAAGTTTATAAGCCCATCTTTCTGGGAGAAACATCAAAAGACTTTTCCTGCAGAAAGCAGCAACAATTCTTCAAATCCCCAAACAGGGTGGTACAACTACTTCCTTAACTAAACAGTGAAGGAAATGAATGGAAGCATGAAGGAAGAAATTCTTAGACCCAGGTGATGCGAAGGACCCATTTGGTGACAGCACGTGCAGGATGTGAGATAAAGAGAAGTGGAAAGGGTCCACTCACAGGTGTCCCTCCATGTAGTACAGCTCCAATCCTCTTGGTCACTGTAAGCATGACATRTGCTTTTTGCTCTTCTCCCAGGCTAGAGGATTTGACCCTCATAGACATGCCAGACACAAAGCCTTCTGCCAAACCATTCTTTAGCAATAACACATTGTTAGATTGAGGACTGAATTTGTAAGTGCACAGTGGTGCCTCTTGATTCTAATGTGATTTTTATGCCACCTTTACATCTCTGACAGTCCTGGAACAAACCATGAGAGGCCACTGGGCTTCAGTGCAAAGCAGTGCAGCCACAGGTCTCTCACAACTCAATTGTGCTACGTTGTGATAGCCCCCTAAACAATCATTACATTAGCTGAAAATTGTCACTGCACAGTATGTTCCTATTGAATCCCATCCCTCTGCCAGCATAGGTACCTGCTCAAAGAGCCATCCATACCAGCTTTGAATTTCTGGCTCACTGTTTAGGTGAGCAACTYAGCATCTCTTCTTGGAGGAGAGGTCAGGAACTTGCTTTGTAAAGCCCAGTGGAATTTCCCTAAATGCCACTATATAGGTTTAAAAAACACTTAAACTGAGGATATTAAAATCACATGGTCTTTAATGTTTTATTTTTAACTTGTTGAAGTTGCAATGAGATGCTGAGTCACCATAAAATCAATTCTTTCCTTTCTCCCTCAAAGGCCCAAGAGCTGACAACACCAAGTAAGTACCTTATTGGCCTGGTGACTGGATTGCTAAGAAATTAGCTATTTTATGTGATGTCAATGCATTAAGTAAACTAAGTCAATTACATAAGGACACCTTTATTCATCATGGTTTAGTTGCAGTAATTATATTAGTGGAGATAATTTCTGATAAAAGGACCTACCTGTGTACGTATACACAGTCTGTTTGTCTCTTCTGCTTCTGTTATGCTGATGCTTTGGAAGAGTGGGGCACCAGGAAGGCCTTTAGAAAGTGGCAGAGGTTTATACTTTCTCTAAGTCCTTGAGACTGACACAGCAAAAGTGTGTAAAGCAGCTATCTCATTATGTACTTCAGCWGTGTATTATGCACATGATCTCATGCATTTTACAGAAGCAGGCTGAAAATAGAGTGCAAATAAAGCATATGTGAAACATTATTTATTGGCAAGTCTTTGTTCCCACAGGATTTAATAGGGAGCCCTCTGTAATCTGCAGAAGTATTTCAGYGAGCTTTTGACTATAGTCCCATAATCGTCAGTTCTCCAGGGCTCCCTGCTCCTGAAAGGGGACACAGTGTAGCTTTAAAAGGGCTCAGCTGTCACCAAGASGTAGGGTGGAAAGTCACAGTCCTTTCAGTGCACAGAGAAGGATGCCAAGATAAGCAAAATACTTTTCCTTAGTGGTTCTTTTCCTGCTCCTTACTTTGTGCTCAGAGTGATCCCTTTTTTAAAAGACCAGTCAAGCTTTTTCCTGGGAGACCTTTCTGCCCATCCAGCTGGTGTGATTCTTTCAGAGCCTCTCCTGAGTGYCTAAAGCACACTTAAAATCTGTTCTCTGTGTTACAAAAATGCAACCCTTCCAGATCATCCGGCTTCCTGATGGAAAAGAAGGTCTGTAGTATCATTTTAGAACCTAAAACTTTCTGTAAGATGATTTTGGCTGAAACAARAACTTTGGCTAAATTTATTATTAAACTTTAGTAGCTGCATCTGCTGGAGGCCCAGAAGATTTGTTTGCAAACCTACAGTCCTTTTAGCAGTACTTCTGATGAAGCTTTAATCCATGCTGAACATACTRCTTTTCTGTTTATGTAATTTGCTCTCATGCTTGACTTTCATTATGTCAGTTAGTTCTTGGTTCTTCCATTGGGTGTTACCTATCAACGACATGCTGCCAGACATGAACTTGAGTTTGATAAGATTTGATGCTACATTTAATAATAGGTGGACTCTGTCATGTTTCTTTTYTGTTTTTTGTTTTCTCCTAGGGGCATCCCAGGAACTGTGTTAGMTCTGTTTATTATTGGATGGTGCAGTTTATCAGCCTCCAAAATYTTTACGTCTGCATTGGCTATGGAAGGACAGCAGCTCCTGATTGCATACCCATGTGCTTTACTTTATGGACTTTTTGCACTTCTAACAGTTTTCTGAGATGTATTTTCTGATATTCTTCTTACAGTCAGTTTATGGTTGTTGGAGGGGTAAGGGTTTATTTGCTTATTTTCAGATTGCCTTGAGTTGTGTTAAGTTCCATTAACAACATTAGATTCTGTGACTTACTGTTTTTTTTCCAATGGCTGATAATGAAACAAAAAATCAAGCTAACAGGTAGATGGCCTTAAAACAATGGTGTTTTGACAGTCTTACAGCTTGAGGAAAAGAAATTGTATGGAGAAAGTAGTAAAAGTGAAAAATAAAAGAAATAAATTATAATTAAAATAAAAAATCAATTTCTGAGTATTTATAATATAATACATGTGCTAGAGAGAAACTAGAATGCAATTATGTAAATGCTTAATGGACATAGTAAATCAAGTGAAAATGCATATTTATTTGTTTAAAAAAACCCAGCTTGCCATCTTATATAATTACTAATTAATAGCCAGAATTTATATGTTTGGGTTTGGGGGGTTTTTTGTGTCAAAAGAATAAGTGACCCTGTTCTGTGACATTGAAGAATTGGCCAGGAACAGGCTGATACAACAGAGGAAACCTAGGAATGTTTTTTTCTTTTTTTTTTTTTCTTAAAGAGATGCTGGTGTCTAAAACACCAATGTACTGTTTTTAAGGCACAGTAATGTTACATTTCAAATTTTTCACTAATCTACTGCCTGCTGTAACTGCAGAAAAGCACCACACAAAGTAAAGGCAACCCCTAAAAATGTCTCCTGAACAGACAAAATACAAATCTCCATAATTTTATCTGTCCCCCTAAAATCTATTTGCTGTTTTTAGTTTTAGGGGATCCAAACATTTATAAAATGTTAATAAAGCACAGAATGCACAAGATGATATTTTAAAATATAGTATTAGAAATAACTAGCTATCAAGAGGAACTGGAGATGGGTGCAGTCACAACATGAAAAAAAACCTAAGTATGAAGTAGAAAAGGAAGGTAGATGTAGAAAGAGCTAGGAAAAGTAAATGGATGAAATAAATGGAAATGTGAGGGAAMTAAATGGTAGCAGATTATTTCTTCAATGTCTTAAGTTGTCTTTCTTCTTGATATGTATTCTTATGATCTTGATTATCCTCAATTGATTGTTTTGAACTCTTTGATAAGTTGTTTACAAAATATTTTCTTCACAGACAGAGGGCCAGTGATTCTGGGACAGAGGGTCCTGATGCTGCAAGCACTTTGGCAGAAGCTTAGTATGGCAAAGCTGCTCAAGAATACACAAAAGTAATTATATTCCTAATCTTTTTCAGGTCAGAATTAAATTAGATGATCAGTTTGTCCTCAGGCTAGTGACTCTCCTTCTGAGGAGAGCCTTTRGTAAAAATATTTCCCATTGCTGTCATATTTGGGGTTTTTTTAAGAACCCTTATGCAAGTCATTCTGGAATTCATTTTACTGGATTCCAGCAGAATGTGTTTGGACTAGAGGTCATGAGAAGTAAACAAAAGGTAATGTATACTTAGCTAATTCCTTAAAAAAATCACAACTYATTTATGGAAAAAATACTGCATTTTTCCATTTCTTTACTGCAAGGYTATTAATAGGGTAACAGAGAGGCCAATTTGAAGGCATGACCCTGGAGCAAATTGTGGCTGTAACTGGGCARGATCTACTTGCATGTAAGTGAGAACTGTGTGAATTTGGAA
Source organism: Alauda arvensis (assembly GCA_902810485.1). Taxonomy (NCBI): domain Eukaryota; kingdom Metazoa; phylum Chordata; class Aves; order Passeriformes; family Alaudidae; genus Alauda; species Alauda arvensis. The sequence continues at coordinate 85,316 of CADDXX010000646.1, forward strand.
GATCAGCAATCGTAAACATGACAAATTTGGCCCTGCTGTATCAGGGAGTAAATTTGACAGTAATAAGGCACAGATAAACATGTCAAGTGACTGCAGGATATGGACATAGAAATCAGGTGCTTTGATTTACAATGAATTAATGGCATTCTCATGTCTGAATGGGGACAGATTCATCTGGTTGCGCAAGTTGTAGAGTTCAGAAAAGATGGTTTAGAAACATTTAGATCCATTTTTGCCCTATACTTCCGATTATCATTCATGCTGCCTAAAGTATAAAATTACTCTATCTTCAGCACTTTATGTTCATTCTCATAGTGATCTGCATGATATGAATGGCAGGGGAAGCAGTGAATCAAGCTATCAATTTGTCTTTTGATGTCATAGACAAGTCAAATTGCTTATGGGGAAAATGAACACCTTGAAATTTTGCCACATTTACAAAGCAAATGGTAGTCTAATTACAGTTTTATGTTTATTTTCTTAGAATTTGTAACTTCTTCCTTTTCTTCACTGAGACATCTTCATAATTTTGAATGCTAAGTTCTTAATTCAAGTAACTGCCCTTGCTTTACTGTTTTTCTGTGCCAATTTCCTTTTACCTGTTCCCAAGGGATTTCCAGTAAGTGGTGCGTACTGGTGCTGTGYTCCCAGTGTGGTATCCTTCAGGAGTCTCTCTGCTGACTGAGAGGATTTAACTGTCTTAGGTGTCCTTCCATTTCTTTGAAACAAGATTCCTCATTATTACCCAGCTCTCCTTTGTGAAGGTCAGTATAGCCGTGGTGATGCTTTTGACCATATTATTCTTATGTGTACTTTCTAAATGTAAAAATATTATGGTCACTATAACGAACTGTTAGTTCATCAAAAAATAAATATTATTTTGATCTAAATCAGTTTAAAACATGTATATTTGAAAATAAGCTCTTGTTCTGACTCTCTGGACAGGCTTTCTTAACACCATCTAGCTTTCTTGCATTTTCTCTTGCTTGGGCCCTCATATKTTTTATAACTTCCTCTTATTTTTCCATGATAGCTTAAATACAAGGTTGGCAAACTGTTGCTTTCAACTTGCAAAAGAGAGGATTGTAAAATAGTAATGGGTCACATACTGATTTTTAATTCAGGCTTCCCATCCCAAAGACTTAAAAAAATTCATGAGACTTACAAATAATCTTCAGAACATAAAGGGAAAAATAATAATGGTTTTGSAGAGTGAAGTTTTCTAATCTGTCTTTGGTTTCTTGTTCTTCATAGCATGCACATGAAATGTTCTGAATATGCATTCAAACACAAAAATGGGCATTTATGTAAGTCCTTTATTTTAGTTCAAAGGGTGATGTAAGTGTTGGACACAGGCAGTACGGCAGAGGTGTAGGAGAARAAGTGTTTGCCTGCTTTTCACTGCACTTCTTGTGTACCAGACATACTCAAGGTCACCCTCAGGAAAAAAGCATGCACATTCTGCTGTAATATAAATATTTTCTTGTTCTATTCAACTAAATGCAGGGGGGTAAGAAAGTGAACATATTCCGAGTGAGAGGAAACTGTGGCATGAGGCTGACTGTGCAAGGGCAGTAAAATGGTTTTATATCTGACTAGCAGCTGCTGACAAAGTGTCAGGTTGCATCCAGAGACCTCCTCTCCCTGGCCACTTCTGTAGTACCAAAGTTCCACTCTTTAGCAAAAATCATCTTGTCACATGTCATCTCTAATAGGTTATAATATGACCTTCAATGGTTTAACTGTTGGTAACCCGAATTGAGGGCAGAATGCTGCTGACACATTGAATTGGGCAGATGCTGTGCTTGTTGGTGAAAAAGCTCCATTAGCAGAGGATAATATTTTTTCAGTTTTTTTAGCTTACAAGCCACAGAGGGCTTGTATACAAAACAGTGACCTCATTTCATGACTGTGTTGTTTATGTCATTTGAGAATGAGCAAAGACAGCTCTGTGTCTTGACTTAGACCTCTCTTGCCACCACTTTATTTCAGCACCTTGCTAAAGAGCCATCTTCACATATTGGCATTTTCTGTTCACTGAATCATCTTCAGTGAATTTTGCAGTAAGACTAAATGACTCATCTTTATTCTTATCAATAACTGGTATAAATAAAGCAAGAATACAAGAAATTGTGCTGCTTTTAAATTTTCTTTTTCTCCCTTATTGTCAAGAGCATATTTAGTAGTCAGACCATTGTGGACTTCTTCATGCCTGCAGAAAACAATGTACATGATGTACATAGGAATATATGATACCCTATCATATATCTAAATGATACCCTATCATATATCTAAAAATAGAGATATGCATACATGTGATAGGGTGTACGACACAGGAGCTGCAACAAGTTCTGAACAGTGGATTGCCACTTTTCAGGGCATAATATCAACCATCTGTTGAACCCAGCCGGGTAGATGATGTATATCCTTCCAAAGAAACAGCTAGTGCAGTATTTGATAAGCCCTGTGGGGAATCACTGCACATAATGACAAAGCTCATGATGACACAATGCATTTACTGGTTAATCTGTTTCCTGAAAGATAGCAAAAGGATTCTGGATCAGCAAGTAATGGGTAACTGCAGCATGATGGCTACAAAAAAGCAACTGCATAATTAATGTCAACCTGCCTAGATAATTGCAACAAGAAATTGATCTCTACCTGTGTTGTTATCACTCATGGATATGTTCCTGTCCAAAATCTACTCTCTGTCAAAATGTCACTGATCCATGTTCACTTAACTTCTTGCCTGTTTGTCCTAAGCAAACTGCAAGAGTGCTATGARCTGTGCCCATTCTGTAGCTGTAGGCCATGACTTGTTTTCTTAAACAATCTCATCTCCTCAACCTTCCGGATGATGCATTCTTAGGAGAGGTCAAAGCAAACACAAGGGCTGTGTTTTAGTTTTTTGCCAAGTGCTTTTGAAAGAATAACATCTGTGACAATGGCAATACGTTTGCTGTGATTACCAAGCACATTTATTAGACTTATGGTCGCATCATTAGCTTAAACTGCCCGGTGACCTTGGTGCTGCATCACTGAACTAGATGGACGATGCAATCAACAGTGATCTGCTTACAGTTGCATAATAAAGACCTTGGCCAACACGTACCCTCTGCTCTGGTAGCATTTTAGCTACAATTGCAAAAAAAAAGAATCCTTACCTTTTTTTGCCATGGCATTAAGTGAAGTGGTAATGAGTGAGGAGAGGTCACAAAACACCAAACACTCATTGGTGCAAACATAGCAGACCATGTGGGAAGCCATCACTTTGTAGAGAAAAAGGGGTGGATTTTTAAAAGCATGAAGTTTGGTCTGTCCCATCCAAAGTCACTGAGGTCTGAACTCAATGTCTGCTTTGGTGGCTTTCCTGACAACAAGCACTCCTGAGCAAAGTGTAAAAAACCACCAGAATACCACAGGCAGTGTCCCAGAAGGCTGGTGACCCACATAAAATTCTGGGTTGATACAGCTGTAACAATCAAGCATAAGAAGATCTCTCAATTTGGGGTTGCATAATGTAATCCCTGGCTACAACTTTATTCCTTTGATTATTTTCTATTTTATTTAACCCTCATCTCTGGACACTGAGTGGCCATAGTTTGTCTAGCTCAAGCACTGGCAGCTTCTCATCTCAGCTCTAAATGTATAATATGSACTTCTACTGGGCTCTGGCTTTGTTCTTCAGCTAAGTAAATTGCTAGTTGTTCTCAGTTCTGACCCTTAGCACCTCTTCTCACTCTGTTTCTTGGCCAAAATTATTCTTTCTGATATTTTATTTCCTGGTTTCTGGTTCCAAGTTCATGGTTTTAGTCATAATCTTACCATTTAACAGTTTGCACCCTTGTGTTTCTTTGATACTCCATCTACCTTCTAGAAAATTTACACAGAGGAAGAAAGAGTGCTARTGAATAGTGTGAAAATATTTTGGAAGTAAAATCGTGCCAGCACTTGGCCATCATTTGTCCTTTTTATCTACACCTGACTTTGGAATTAGCTGTGCGGTTGGGATATATCATCTAATCAGTAGTGTTGAGAGAGAAATCTCTAATATGCTTTTTGAGTAAACACAGTAATTTTAATGCAAATACCTTGTTGACACCTGAAATATGATCAGGGCCTTAGAGGTGATATACAACTGCATATCTTAATGACAAGAGTCCAGAAACAAATACCCTAACTTTTAAAGAGTCATCAAGTGAGCACTAGATTTTATCYCTCCATGTAGAACAATGAGATAGACATCCATTACTGTTCCATCACTCTTCTGAACTGCAAACTGAGTGGAGGAAGAGCACTGTTGATGCACTGCAGAATGTGAAACAGTTTAGGCAGTTATTCCTTGTGAAAAGTAGTAATGACACTTGGCTCTTCAGAAGAAGTAGGCATGATAATGTGATCCACTTTAAAGTGCACTTGTGCATTTTGCTTGGTGAGTCAATTTGCTGGAGGAAGATGATACTAAGTGACACTAATAACCACAAAAAGGATGAGTGCAGCATAAATTTGCTTATATTTCAGACATTGTGGACATGGTGCATAGAGATCTGCAGAGTGTTGCAGAGTAGCAGCACTGTGATGTAGCTCACCTGCATAATGAGTACTGCTGAATAACTGTTGGCACTGTGTAGGAAACTCTTTGACTGAGATATGAGCATACCTAATGTTTCCTGCCTTATAAAAAGGACCACTTCTCAAAAGAGAAGATCACCCTGGAGACGTGAATTTCTGAGGGCAGACGTTGAGGTGATATGTTTAATGGAGCACTTTGCAGTTTGCTTCACCACCATCCCTGCCTATATACTTAAATACTCTTTCCAGCATACCAGTCTGATTTATTGCTTGCGTCCTGCTGCAAAGGAGGAAGCTCAGATCAGTTGCTAAGGTCAGTTGCCAAGAATACCCTAAAGTGCAGAAAGAAGCTCCGCAGAAATGTCTGCCAGACCCACAACCTTTGTTTGGTGAATAATGTAGAGATGTTTTTGCTAATATAAATCATACCTCTCTCTGTGCTGTTCATGGCTGTTCAGTTCCTAGGCTATGCCTAGGGCTTATTGAAGAGCTGTTTCRTACATGACCACAGCTTTTACAGGTCTTCATCTGGTTCCACCAGATGAAACATTATGTGTGTTACATTTTCAAGCAGAAGAAGAGACATTTTCCTATTTCAGACTAATTAAAACTGAACTTTCTAGCTGATATAGCAGCTGAATAATCACAGACTCATGAAAAAAAAATCAGTGCAGGAAAGAGMACCAAGAGGACATTTTAGTCCATTCTCTGTCTTAAAGAAGGGTTGACATGGTTTCTGACACCATGACAGTCACCTGGTGACTTTCCTTTAAAACTTCAAGCTTTCTCTCAGTAGATCTTTCAAATCACTGTACTGAAGAGCTACACCATCTTTTAGTGGTAGGTGGTATATATGGGACAGTATGGTTGCTTTTTCTGTGTGTGTGTGTATATCTGCATGTATGTGTATCCACTGGCAGGGATGTTGAAGGTGGGCATCCTGACACTAGACAATTGGTTATCTGGTTTTGTGTCATTAAGTTACCACAGAGACCATGAAGGAGATCAAACTGCTAGAGGATCCCCATGGAGTCTAGTTCCAGTTTTACATCCTTACTGCTGATTGCTGGAATCTCAAAGTCCATACCAGGGAAGGAGTCACTCCGTACACACCTGTTTTGTCATGTTTTTTGCTTAAAAATATACTTTYGACTTCTATCAGGAAAAGAATACAGAGCTAGATGGGGCTTTGGTCTGGCTTATCACAGTTCTTATCCTCAGAATTATTGTCCTCATCCTCATGACTATTATGCAGTGCCTAATGACTAATCAAGAATGATACCTAGCAAGGTACAAGCAGAGAATAGTGCTTCTTTCCCAGAGCAGCTTATGCTGGTGAAATATGACTACTGTAGCAGCACACAATCACATTTAAAATATCATTGCATTAAAACACAGCAAAGCTTTCCCTCTGTATAGCCTGACTACTGCACCTCAGAAGGCACTTTGCTCTGTAATCACTGCAGTATGGTACTAATGAGCTTGTTGGGCTTTGTGTGCTTTACTGCACAGTTTGCATTCTTTGTGTACTTGGGTACTTGAATGTATTCTAGCTGTGCCAGTGGTATTTGCATTCTGATTGCTTAACAAAACAATGCTGCACATTTAAGGAAAATCACAATGCAAATACAATGCATGGCAAGAGTAATAATATCCTTTGTGGCTACAAATCCCTATGTATGCAGTGTCATGTGTTCAGATTTGAATGAACTGGGCAATGCGAAGCTACAGCATTAGTTGTTACATAAATTGTTTACATGTGTTTACCAAAATTTTTCAAGCAGTTCAAGGAGTTAAGGGGATAATGTTTTTTCTTTAAAAAGGGAATTGTGTCTAATACACTGGGTTGAGACTTAGTCCAGATGGATTCAACTTGGGCACTTTGCTGGATTTCCTATCAGACCCTGGGCAGACATTTGGGCTTTGAATCCTTAAGGTGCTTAGTGACATATCCCGCTGATTTCCTTTAGGTACAGGCATCTCTCAGCATCTGGCCCAGASACTTCTCAGCAAGGATAATGATTCTTTCGCATTTCATAAACATGCTGTGAGGAGAGTTTATTTTCTTAAAAATTTTCTTTAAAAATCAGGCACTCAGATGATGGAGCCTAAAGTGAATTCTCACAAAAATAGTCAGGTGAAATCTTTCTCAAATTAGCAASTTTTCACTCAGACACATGGTCTCAACATGCATGTTCCCCAATCTTTAAACACAGTATGCTTCATATAAGATGAGATGGTCCTGATGACAAAAGATGGAATATGACAAAATCTGATGAAGGTACATGGGCAGCCTACAGCCAGAAAGATGCTCTCCTGCTTTCCATATTCTTCTCCTCTGCCCTTTCCCTGTCACCGTAAAACACCTCACATCTTCCCAATGACCACATCTTCCTGGCCTGGGGAGGGCAAAAAAAAAAGACCTCAGGCAAAGTGTGTGTCTTCCTTTGATGATCCTAATTAAAACCTCCAGGGAGCAACCAGAGGAGTGGGAAACAGCTGTTCTAATACCAAGATGGGTATGAAAAAATGTGACAACTCACATTCCTTACTTAGGAGTCTCAGGAGTCTCTTTAAAATATGAGACATAAAATACAGCAGGACTGGGAGATATTTACACTTTTTGTTGATGTGAGGGATGAATCCTATGTGAGGCAGCTCAGAGCAGTAGAGGTCTTTGAGCCAGATCTACACCCAGCAMTCACACCTGTGTACCTTGGCCAGTGTTCTGTCAGGTAGGATGAATTTCACGAAGATTTAGCTCCTCTGTTCCACAACTGTTAGAAAAAGGACTCTACCAAAAGTCTATACTGCTGAAATCCAGACTTTGAGTCTGGGCTACTGAGTGACTCTTACCCAGACATTCAGTGTCCTCAATATCTGATAGGTCCTAGTTGTAAAAAATTCATTATATTCTGCATGTGTTCTGACTTTTCAATCCACAATCCCTGTCTACAGCAATGGGTGACAGCTATGCAGTCAGCCTGGATGGCAGAACTAGATTAACTACACTGGTTCCCAATTAGATGGAGCTCAGTAAATTGCTTCTTTGACCTCAACAAGTTATTAGTTGTGAGCTAACACAGTAAAAGGCTTCATTTTGTAAATAGCCTGTGATGTTTTAAATAACCAAATATCTTCAACTCTGTTGGTCACTCTGTTACTGTGTAATCAGTCCAATGCATTCCAGAAATACATTTGCAGTAAACTCCAGCAAGTACTCTATATTCTGCAGTCCAGTGTGACAAGACAATGTACATGTCAGCAGTAACTCTTTACAATCCATCATWTGCTCTTGATATTGTGTTTATTACTGACTATTTATAGTTACTTCTTTGTCCTTGGTAGGGCATACTCCATTTTAGCAAATAGAGGCACAAGTGCTTCTTTTTTGATAGATCTGGTGTAAAGTTTTTGTCCCAGATAACTTTTTTCTTCTTTTTTTTTATAAGTCTGCATATTTATTCAAACAGAAATACAAAAATACAGAMTTCCATTCCATCTGAATGAACAGCCATACAACCTCAGTGCTGGAAATTTGAGGGAGATCTCAACAGTTATAAAATTTCTGAGGAAGTAGAAATTGTTTTGCTGTTTTACCTTAGTACGTCCAGGATGTACTTAAGTATATGACATTTAAAAACAAATAACTGGTGGAATGCAAATTTGGTGCAGGCATAGGCACAAGTAGATAAGATGTCCAGAAAGAATCAAATGACAAGGATGGGCTATTTTCAATTTCAGGAATACAAAGCTGACTTAAGCTGCTATGTCTCAAATTTCAGTTAACTTGGATCACTGAAAGAACATTGCATAGCTTAGTGTTAGTTAGAAGTATAGAGAAGAGGAAATTACTTTATTCTTTGTACTTTTGAATACAAACACAGAGAACTTGGTCAATGCCTTAATCTCAGAGGTGCTTGTATCATTTTGCTTATCCCTTTTCTCTTGCAGTGGGCATTTTCTAAAGTTACATTCCATTATTAAGGAATGTGAACTGAAATTTAATAGCAAGAAAAAGGAAAGAAGATTTTCAGTCAGTCCAAAATACCTCTTTCACACTAATTAACCAGATCCTGGGCTGGAATATTTCTATATCATCAGAGCAATTAGACTGAATAAATGATTTTCAGTATTTTCTTTAAAAGTCAGCTGTKCTTCAGATTAGCTTCTGATCAACAGCAAACAGAGAAAATAATTTTCTACCTCATTTAGGCTACTGCTCCATCCCCCATTCAAGTCAATAGGAACGCTTTCCCTAGATTCAGTGGCATTAGGGTAGAGCTTTTATTGTTCTYTATGAAAACTGAGAATATATAAGTTCCTGGTGGTGATGATGGATAGCACTTCAAGTGCCCATAAAATGTACACCAATTAGAGTATAACCAATATCAGCATTATCCTAATATTACTAAAATTTTTGGAAAAGTGCACAAGGGACAAAGGGAAATTTGTTTCTCCTTTTGTCTCTCACTTGCTAATCAGTCTGGTTAGCAGATAGGCTGGGTCCAGTCCTTAGGATTTTTATACTGGTGATGATGAAACTCTTGTAACTCTGTCATACTGCTCAGCACAATTAAGCATGCACAAAAAGATGCTGTGATCAAAATATATCTGGTTTCAAAGTACAAAGCAATCCTTCATAGTCTAACACATGTAAGAGATACCAAAGGGCTTCAGTGAGTTGCAGGGCTATGTCAAGGAGACACACAATGAGTTTCTTCTGGGCAGTTTTTCCCAGTCTCCAGCCCCTGTCCTCCAACTCCTTGTGTTTCCTTTAGGATTTTATATGTTTCTGTGTTTTGCCTTATGACTCTGCTATAGGCTTCCTCACAGCTTTCCCACTGTGTTGAATTTCTACAACCATCTACACTGAATTTGGCTTCATCTTGGCATTGTTTCTGGTAAATTAACAGGGAGGTGAGCATGCTAAACTTGAAAACACCAGATGCTGCTAAATGCAAAGGAAGTTAAATATTTTTTTATGTTTTAGAACAATGGAGAGCATTGATTGAGTAGACTGTCCTCCAAGCTGATGCAAAATGTACAATTTTGTCCACRAGTTCTTGCAGAAAGGGGAATTACTCCTCCCCACAAACCAAGGATGATAATAAAGACAATTCTAGTCTAGCACAGGGTGGGAAAATACTGCCAAAAAAAGAGGCTTTTACTCTGAGTTGCACTACAGTAAACTTGGAGTAGGATCATTAACAAATATCAGTGGACAGATTGTAGGAATATCAAGACCTGAGATATCTGGACAACATCATACTGCTAGTCAACAGCAGGGGTTAGGGTTAAGGACAGAAAAATAGACAGTTTGCTACTTTCTGTGGACTGTAAAATACCTGTGACATGCCTGAGAAAGAGAAGTTTGTATTTGCAGAATTGCTTTCACATTTTTAATGACAAAACCTGAAAGCAGATTTCTTCTGGTTCAGACAAAGATTAATCAGTAGAAGCAGGTACTTGTAAATAAATTAACTCATGCCATAGCCTCCTATATATCTCTTTTGCTTCAAAAGCTGAGAAATCACAATATACCTTAGGGAAAATGGTCTTACTTGTTGATAGAATCTAAAAAGGTCCTTGGGAAAAAATAAATACGAATCAGAAGTAAAATAAAATGCTTGTCTCTAATGAAAAGAAGGAGACTGTTTGATTAGTTTCTGATTCTTAGCATCTACAAAATTGAGGTCACTATTGTKAGGGGGAGCAGYCAGTTTCTAATCTATTTCTTTAGTGCAGCATTACCAATTCATCAGAAATTTATAGGGAAAAGTCCAACAAAGCTTGGGGCTTGGGCAGAATTCATTATTCAGTACCCAACTTTCTTTTCATGAGATGCATGAAGAGAATTTTAGCGCAGCAGACTTCTACACTGAAGAACTCAACTGGGATCCAAAGGCTTCTCCTTGCTAAAGCTCTGAAAGGCCTCTTGGAGATGTCTCCTCCATAGAAATTCCATACATATTCTTAAGTGAATCATGAAGTATACCTTACTTTTAAAGCTATTTTTGTAAACTATCAATGCAATGCAAAAATTGACAAGCATGATAGATCATTTCTGTTTACCAATCCCTTAAATCATGCCTGTAAAATCACTTTCCCAAGCAAGGTTTGATGCAGAAACTACATAGATTTAGTCCAATGAAAAASTTATTATTTAATCTGATAGTTTTTGCTATATTGGTAAATGCTGGATTTGATTTCTTCCCATAGATTTTATTTCATTCTTCTGGTGAATTTTAGAAATAATGCATCATATGCATACCTTCTCTGTACAACACAGACAGCAGCAAAAGTACATTGCTCCCTTCAGTGTGGGATCAGAGCCTGGCCATTAAATGCTGGGATATCCCTGGCTGGATTGTTGGAAGTAGCTCTTCCAGGACAAAAACCAAATATTACTTTATATGGCTGAAGGAAGTGGCTGCAAGAAAGGAGGGAAAATACATCTTCATGGCAGTGTTCTGTCTGCTGCAGTAGTTTGTACTGGGTGTGAATGTGCCTGAAAGGATTTCATTGAATGCTCCTTTACTGGTATTGTCTCTCTGCACTCTTTAAAAAGGGGCATAAAGATTTTAGTTTTAAATAAGAAAGGAATTATAATCATTGGCTAATAATTCAGTCATGCTCCTTGAATAATGGAAGAATAAGAAGCAAAAGAGGTTTTTGGATAGGGAATAAAACATCTCTCATAAATGTCCCAGGCTTTAAGAGCTGCATTCCATATCCCCTTTAGAACCTAAGGCTCCATGTGGGTAATTTACAATCCCTGACTTTCCATCATCAGCATGTTTTTCACAGGAAAAAGGAAGGAATGGACTGAAGCTTTACTATACAATGAGGCCTTGTTGCTCTTCATGTATGTGCTCATTTTCTATAGAAAAAATGCAGTTCTGTTAAATTAGTTTAGCAATTAACATAATCATCAATTTTTAGAAGAAAAACCCACAAAACTTTTCCATATGCCCTTCCACCAAATTAAGAAGGGAGAATGACAGAATTACATCACAGGTTTGGAGAAATGTTTGGAAAGAACATCAGAGGAACACGTTGTGCAGCCTCTCCATCAAAGGATTACTGTCCCCAGCACTGAGGTRTGTCAGCCATTGGTTTGTCTAGTTAGATCTTGAAAAATTCCTAGAATTCCCATCATCCATGGGCAGCCTGCTCCAGTGCTTACCAAGCTCTTTATGAAGTTTCTCCTGATGTCCAACCGGGCTATTGCCTCTTGCCATTTGCCACAGCTGAGAAGGGATTTTTTTCTGTATTTTTGTATCCATTCTTCAGAAATCTGTAAGCCATTATTAGGTTGYTCCTTAACCTTGTCTTTGTGAGACTATGCTGTCTCAACTTCTCTTCCTGATATATACACTGTAGGCCTGCAAATATATCTTCTGTTTTCTAATGTCAGGATTATTCTCAACATTTCGCAGTGAATTTTTTTATTGGTAAAACTGCCCATAACTTGAGTWAAGTAAATATCTGAGATGAGAGATAAGAGTTTAACATCAAGGCCTGKACAGTACACTGAAATATCTGAAGAAGTCTAATTTTAATGAATCTAGAATTACCACATTTTAGTGAACACTTAAAATTAGATTGTCTGCTTTTYTAATGGGAAGTGGTCAAGCAGCACAAAAGATTGTTAGTAGAATAAAAAACAAKAGAGAAATTATATAGAAAATGTTCRGATCAACACAAAACCCAAGYCTCTGTCCCAGCAGGACATTATGAGAAGATTTCAGTTTTACCAGCTTGTATACAGCAACATGGAARCCACTGGGAACATTATAGTAATTCCAGAACTGTTTAATTTAGTAGACAATAAATGAAGTGTTATTTGGTTGCTTTTACAAGTGAAAGGGGGAAAACTTAAAATGGAACTTGCTAAAAAATATGTTGTTTCTGTAATTTCACAGCAGGGCAATCATAGACCACTTAAAACCACAAACTTGCAGAAATTCTCAGYGCTTCTAAAGCATGTATCAGTCACTGGAGCCTTATGATACTGAAGGCAATGTAAAACTGTAAACAGCATATGCTGAGCTTCTATATTGTACAGAAACTTCTGTGTTGTATATTGTCAACAATTCAGAAAATGTTTGCAAGACATTCAGCTGTGATCAGCAAAGTATGAAATCACTGCAAAATTCCTGCAGATTCCAAAAAAATTATTAACCCAACCCCAAAGTTATCTGTACTTCAGACAAGGTATCTGGAGTCTTTAGCATTACAACTAGAACACATACAAAACCCACACATGTACTTGAAGTGTGACATCCAGATCTTAGGAACTCCAAATTTCCTTATAACCCTGGTAAGGCTATCTAAGCCTCTGGGCATAAATAGAAGACTGGTAAGCATCAATTATGATCCAGTAAATTTAGAGGTATTTTGCAGAAAATATCCCAGAAGAGATCAGGAGACGTCCATGTGATAGAACTTCTTACTATGCTGGGGAAGATGTGGGTCTAATTCAGGTAGGAAACAGAACTGAATCAGTCTCACCCATCCYACATAACCATTACAAGATTGAGTGAATATGTGCCTTCACTTCTTCCCTGCTAATAGAAGTAAGTGACAAGCARTTTTGGCAGCTAACAGACATACTGAATACTGACTTCAACCTAGCATAAGAGACTGAGTGTTTCTCAGCATTTAGAAATGCATCATTTGCCTTGCTAGCCTTTGTAAGTCTCTTTATTGTGAGCTTCAATGACTAACCGTGAACATGTGTTCTGCTAAAAGTTCAGTACCACAGCTACTAGGATTGGCCCACCCCCTTCACGTGTTCCCTCACCAGTTTTGGAGACAACTCCTCAAGTACACCTACTGATCACAGAAAAAAGTCAGACCCATATTTTCAGAATAATAACACTTATTTGCCTTCTCCAAGTGGGATCAACAGAAGACTACCCAACAGATACTGCTAAACTGCTAGTTAAATGACACACTTCTGCTTACATTCCCTTTTTCACCCTTTCCAACKTCTCAATTTTTTTCCCTTTACCATTCTCATCTACTCCCAAATAAACARGCTTTTTGTGTTTACTCTTTACTGTTGTCCCTAATTTTATACCTCTTCAGTGTTTCTGATATGTTTGCACTGGTAATTTCTAGCTAATTCCTTCAAGTTAATGATCCCCTCCTGTTACCAATCATAGTTCTCATTTCTACTACTTCTTATGTTGCTATCTTGTTAATGTAGCCTTGTCAGAATTAGATGTCTACATATGCATTACCCGGCTTTTGCTCTTTGTAATTTCTTGTGCTRTTGTTCTTTCAGTATAGCTGTATGGCAGGGCTGCCCACCTGTGTGCATGCTTTTACAAGTGTTAGGCTGGTCTGCATGATGGATCTTGTGCAATTTAGATGCATTCCTTACTGCAGGGGAAGATTAATCCCTATTGCATGAACAGAATTATTATCTTTCACTCTTGGTCAGCACACCAGGAATATTGACTCCATACCAGCTCATARGCATGAGATGTCAGTGCACACATTATCAGGAGACAAGAAGGTTACATACAAGTTGGAATGATATACTGAAATTAGCTTAAGTTGATTTTCCATATGGAGGCAGAATACTTAATCATATAAAACAGATTATCGTATTCAAAAGTTCAATGACTTTGCTTCTAAATCTCCTCCAGATTTCCCCAGATTGACAAAAAAGCTCTTGGGTTAGTTTGGGGGACTTAAAAAACCCCAGTTTACTGAGACACACGTTTGGTTGCAAATAATGGGTTTCTTGTTTCCTTGTTTATTTTTGTTTTGTTTTGTGTTGTTATTTTTTCTTTTAATAAATAAATAAATAAATAAATAAAAATAATTATAGAAAAGAATTACCAGCTGTCTCTGTTCTCATTGAACTCTCTCAGCTTGGGAAATTACTACTGCTGGTTGTGGCTCCTAACTATTTTATGGTTGCATTCATTCAAGCCTTGAGACTGTCACCCTTAAACAGCTTCCCTGAATTCCCTGAAAGGCTGGAATGCCTTTCAGAAGTCAGTCCTAATGCCTAGCTTCACTGGTAGAATATATATATATATCTCTGTCATACACACATACATATTTTCCTGTAGCAAATGACTAATGTAAATGGTTTGCATTATTTCACACGAATCCAGTTAATTCAGCCCATGTGGTGAATTTTTAAGATTCTTTTCTTCAAGGACATAGAGCTTCTGAACAGATTGTTGATGACAGTAGAAACAAATTAATTTTCAAATAGTTTTTATTATTTGCCAAAAGAAACTCTATCGAACATATCATGTCAGCTTTCTATTGTCCTGCCACAGAAAGGCTGACTAAAAGATCTGCCCAGTCATTTCAATCAAACTCTACCATTGGTGAAGCTCTCCTGAGACTATCTGTACTACCTTATGGTTTGACCAGTAATATATGTGACTTCAAAGTGACAACTCACATGCTTTACATATGTAAACATATGTTTACATATTTTTGCTGAACTGCAGCTTTCTGTAACTATGTTATTCGTGATAAGTGCAAGAATCATAAGCATAAAATAATGAATGAATGAGTAAATGAACAGATGAATGAATRAATGTTCAAATAAAAGAATAACCTAGAGTGCCTCTCATTGTTGTCTACATGACCATTTCATGAGCTCTTGAAAGACAACTAATTTTATGAAGAAAAGCAGAGTTKTACTGATTATAAGTTATGAATTGAAGTACCTGTATCAATGATAGTTCGAGTATTATATATTGTATCACTTWTATTAAAACCAGAAAGGAACCATCTAGCCCTGAGGCATCAAACTGCTTTCATTAACAGTAAAGGAAACCACAGTCTTATATATGATGCAATYCAAACACTGGAAGCTCTACAACTGTACCTCTACACCGTCCCTAAAACAGTTTATTGAGAGTCATAAAGTCACTCCTCTGCAAARGCCTCTTCTCCATGCTGGTTCTGCCTGCAGTGGGAGGGCGTGTTGTAATGAGCTTGCTCCCTCCCCCTGTGTGCTCTAAATATCAGATTAAATTTCATAAGAAAGATTTTATTTCTCCACCTTTTATCTTGAAATAGATGCTTTTATAATGTAACAGGATCCAGCCCTTGGTTGAAAAGAGAAGAAGGAAGATTCAAGTAAGTACCTCAGGCAATATCTGCGTGGTGGGGTACAGGAACCCTGCCCAGCCCTTGTGCTGTCAGAGGTGCCCTCCAGGAGTTCTGACTGCGTAAGACCTGAGCACATGTTCCTGCATTTGAATACCTTGATTTCTGCAGGGACTGCCCAGGGGGGAGCYGCCAATTGCCCTGGTGATCCTCATCAGGGATCTGGATGGCACATCMGGATCATCTGACCTGAGGGCTGACCAGATGTTTTCCTCCCTTTTCCGTGCTTCCTCCAGCAAGGAATTTAGGTACATAAATTACTCCCCTCTGTTCTGAAAAGCCTAAAAAGACAGGTTTTGTAACTCTGTCATACGGTTTAGGCACAACTAGGCATGCACAAAGAGATGCTAAACGGCTAGCTTAGGTATCAAGTAGTTGAACTGGTTTGCTGTAAAAACTTTTTCAATGCGCATCCCTTTGCACAAAGTAAGGGACTGCTGGGATGCAAAAAGAAGKTAGATATTGAGGCATGCAGGTAGAAGGAACTAAAGAATGTCACCTGGTTCACAGCAGAAAATTTGTAATATGACTTTGATTTGTTTACAAWTTATATATTATAAATTGTCAAAAGATTTGGTTAAATGCTTGTGTCTCTTTGTTTTCTTGATTTATACAATTTGTATTCTTGGTTTTTAGTGGGAAATAGATGTTACATAACCACTGATTCCTGTAGACAAAAAAAGCTTGTAAACACATTTTAGGAAAAAGTTGAGAAAMAAATCAAGCATGGCATTTAATGAAAATAGAGTATTTAATAATATTCTTTTAAAGAAAAATTGACCCAAACAACTGATCAGCTCTAGTGAGGCATGATTCTTGATGAGAACATTAAGGTTTTTTTTTTATAATAAGCATATTTATACTGATAATATTTAAGCATGGCTCATTTCATAAAAGCAAACATAGAAACTAATCATTAAAATTCAGTCGCTCTAACCAAAACCCATGCCTGGAAAATTATAATCTACTGTAGGATAATTTTGTAGACAGTATATAATGTAAGGAATATAATTATTATTACAATAACTCTTTACAGAAGAATTTTAAAGACCAGTAATTCTGTCAGCAGTTACTGTGTCCCTGCCAGATAAAAAGTCCAGGCTCAGAAATATAAAAAATGGCATATTTATGTAATTATTMATCTTGAAGTTGCAACAGAAGTGGTATTTAGCAGCTGTTTATACTGTTTGGTAGTGGAAATTGATGGAAAGTACATTTAATGCAGATAGCTAGATTGATTTGTCGTTTTAAATATCTTGACTGATTTTTTTAAATCTTTGCAGTAATTATATGAACTAAATGACAAACTAATATAAAAAATAATGCTTAAGATGGAACTAAAAACCAATTAAATCTAGTTCAAGGAGTGAAAATGTATTTACAAAACAACTGTTTTCTAATTCACAGTTTTGCTATCTATTATTCCCTCCAGCAAAGAGCTACTGGGCATTGAATCTAGGTATTGAATTCTGCTCTGTTTCTGTTGCTTTCACAATTGTTCCTTAATGCAAAGSCTATGAAAGTACACACTTATCTTGCAGGGGATTAACAAAAAAAAAAATATAACAAAAGGCAAAACCCAGTAATTTGCGTAGCCATTTCATTTTGCTGAGCAGAGCAGAATGGATTTGCTCCAAAATGCTTCATAATTTGTGGTGTGTTTCACAAGAGTAGTATGTATCACCTTAACTACATAATAGGTAATGCTGTTGTATTGTGATGTTGTAACTGTCAGCTTTTACATAACACCTTGTTTGTTGAACATGTTGCTCCAAGTCATAAATTATTAATGCTAAAAAAAAATTAACAAACTAATTTTTGAAAATTAGCAGAGCAGAACACATACCAAAATTGCTTTTTCATTTTTCTTTTTCTTCTACTGAGGAAATGGCATAGCAGGAACCAATCTAATGCTTATGCAGAACAGCATCTATTTTTAGTAAAGCAGTTTCACTAGATAYAACTTGGGCAGTCTGAATAGAATATTTGAACCATTTCTAATTTAACTCCTCCCAGTTATGGAATAAAACCCATAGTGTATTTGACAAAGGTGACTTTCTAACTTTAGGATGTGATCTTGGTTTTGATCTGTTGTTGCAATGTCACAAATTATAAGTGACTTGCATAAGGAAACAAACAGGATATTCATTTCTGTATCCTACACAACAAGAATACATAAAGATAAGTCAAGTGACTCAGATGAGTGCAGAATCATGTAACTTGTTTCATTAGGGTAGAGTGGCCCCAAATATCTCTGCATGGAGGAGCCATCTCAGCAAAGCATCTATATTTTCATTTTGCACTGTGTTAGTGTTCTATAATTCCACACCTGTTTCTTCCATACTGACATAYAGTACAAAAGATGGCACAAAAGGAGTGATTAATGTTTGTCCATTGTGGGTTCAGCCTATTAACTTATCTATTTATTTGCCTGTATACACAGATTTTTCATATGAAGCCTGTGAAAGTAGTATCTAAGCAACAGACTGAACATTTCAGCTTTGTCCTGAGGACTCTATTCAGCATTTAGAATGGAACATAAATGCAGGCAAGCTGTAATAGCTATGGGGAATTAAACCGCTATGTTATCTTACCTGGGTTTGTGCTAAGCAGCTGTAAGCAGTGTGTTATTTAAATGGCTACTATTTCCACCTTGAGACAGCAMTCTCCCTGTTGTTACCACTAAAGAAACTACCCCAGAGATACTAACCTAAAGAAACGGTAGGAGAAAGATAATACTAGAAACAAAATAACCCGGGGGGGGTGGAAAATTGAAAAATCAGTGTTATACTTTGTTAAAGTCTCCGCATGTGGTTGCAGGCATATGTGAGATTTAGCAGGATTTACTTTTCAGATATTCAAAAAGGCTACTAAATTTTGAGAGCTTAGGATGTTATTTGAATTACTTTATATATTTCAAAGAGTTGCTGTATTTTTTCACCTGTAACTCAGTGTTTCTTGGAAGTCTTCTCACAATTTCCATTTATTTGTGCCATTCTCCACCAAAACCTGAGACAACATGGTCCTCAGTACCATGGCAGATTTGACTTTCTCACCTAGAAGGGTTATGTAGGAAAAATGAGCACTTTCARCAAGCCATCTATAGTGAGAAAGTTATTTGGATGACCCATCTTGAACTTTTACCAATTTTGATAAATAATACAGYGAAATTTTTTGAAAGAATACTTGAAAAGATCTGTTAGCCTGATATGTGAGAGGGTTTTCTGTTGTTAAATTCAGTTGCCACTGTTTTTGAAGAAAATTAAAACCCTGCAATAAAAATTCCCCATTTGTTGATCTCATCTGTATTAGAAAATACTGGTTGTCTTGCAACTTTGATAGACCTTTCATGATTTTTGCTACAAAATGTGAGAACATCAGATGTGAATATTTTCAGCCTAGAGAAGGACTGGAATATCGTATTCAAAACCTGGCATTAGGCTAAAGCAAACCCGAAAATTTACAGTATTAAAGGTGAGGGCATGAACTTAGGGGCTAAAAGCAAGAATTTCTTCAACAAACAGTGGGCTTTTCTGATGAAAATTAAAGAGGAGGAGGAGTAATAATTGCTTTCATATTAAAAAACTCATTGCATGTCACCAGATAAGATGCCAATATCTTGTTGCTGTGAAAAAGAAATTGAAGATTTATCTATGAGAGGACACTAAAAGACTTGATGCGATGTGTTGATCTGTATTTGCGAGCAACAGTAATTGATGTCATGGAAATTTTAACTTGATAAATTTTAAGTCACTAAATAACTCTGGGACACTGGTAATTCACTGAATTTTGTTTGAGCCTTTAAGATACAAATTCTTTGTTTCTACATATACTGCGAAGGACAGTACAGAAGTACATATATACTTTTGAATCAAATGTAGCTTGTTCAAAATTTTCTGAGAGAAAAAGGATGAACAAAATTTTCCTGGCCACAGTGTCACTCTTGTTTACAGGATTATACATATAAATATATTTCTGCAAAGCACAGAGATAAAGATAGCTAASAGAAATAAAATTTTGATATTTAATCTTTAATATCTTGGCAAAGGTCTGCATATTTATGGTTCCTAATAATATCTTTGTATATATTGATGAATTTGGATTATGRCTCTACTCTTGCAATAATTAATACTTTTACAAAAAGTGTTTGGTTCAGAGTTATTGCTCATCCTTGGCTATCGTAATATTCCCAGGTCAATGAAAACTGTGTTGCAGTTTAAGAATATGCAAAAGTAAGTGTGTTCCTAGTAATTCTCATTTCATTTGAAATACAGATTGCAAGTGCTTTTGTCTTTTGAGTCCCTGTTATTATTTTCCATCTATTTGATCAGGAGGAAGAAATTGCTTAAAAGAGATGTATTAAAACTGATGATCTCAGTAGATAGCCAGAGACTGTGGCCATTGTAATGTGAATAAAACACTGCACTGATGCATAGTGAAGGTTGATGCACTACAGCAAAAAAGTAGAAATGAGAGGATGCCCCAATAATCTAGAAAAATAATGCTTAAGATATATGACTAAAAAGTAAAAACAATAAGTTATTCAAGGGAGAGAAAAAAGTGTGGAAAAATTTTTTATTGGTASAGGGCAAGAAAATACCAAGGACCTGAAAAAAAAAAGAAAAAACAGGAGAAGAACTAAATTGACTAAATTTCTTTCTTTTCTGTCTTTCTTGCAATTATATGTCAACATAACACTATTTTAGKATTTAAAAACAATTATTTTCCCTTTTTTTCACCAATAATTTCCTTCTAAGAATTTTGTTTTTCGATATTGGTATCGAAATTCGATATTAGTCCCTGCTCATCTTCTATTTAATTCTAAATGTCTTATTTAATCTCCTATTTCATTATTGTCTCTCTTACTCCAGTGTTTTCTTGATTTTTTTTTTGGCTGGCATCCACAGAAAATACTGCAGTATTTTTTTCATACTGTTCTTGCCAGTAAAACACTATCCTTGACTTATAGAAAAMACAAGCTGCTGCTCTGGAGGTGGCTAGAAAACTGGCACAATACCAGTGAGCATAATCCTGGCATGGGACAGACTASACTACCTATAAATTTTTCCTAATATTGAACATCAAGGTTTTTCTGAAAGCATTAGGAGAAAGGGAGAGACTCCAAAATATTAAAATCTTTCATGATGTTTTACTTGTGAAGGGCTTAAGGACTCCAGAGATATTGTATTCTAAACCACATGCTTCACTCTGWTCATTTTACTTTTCATCTTGTTTTAATGACTGCTTTAACTACTTCAGCTTAACCCTTCACTTTTTCTAAGTGAATGAGAAGAGTTTCTGTGCCAGGGGCAAAGGCAGYCTCTTTTAAGTTGGCTTTCCTCTAGAAAAAAGCAGTGTGAGCCCTGGATCAGCACTAGAGTGCAGTGCACAAGGGTAAGCCTTCTGGCAGTACAGGTGAGGTGGAGGAAGGGCAGAGAAATAAATATCCTGGGGATTGGAGCATGTCCATATATTTTCTTTTGTTTCTTGCTTTCTTGTCAAGCTCAGCTGGCTTTTCTAAGCACTGACTTCAAGACTGTATACTTGTGTGAAGGAGTCCAAGGGTTTTCTTCTTGCCCTTTTTTCATGGATCCATGATGTGTTTAGCCTTCAAGAAAAAGTATCTATGTATGTTTGGGTATGAGTATTTAATTATTTTAATTATTCCAATATTTTGAAGCATACACTTCTGAAAGACTGCAGAGCTATCCTATATKTATTAGAAAAAATATCTCCTCTTATCCAAGGTCATGCTATGCCAATCCCTCAGGAGATACCAAGCTCATTTATTAGCACAGGAGCCAGAAGAATATGTGCTAGAACCCAGCATTAACACTGGCATATTAAACAATCTTAAAAATAAGTTCAACAAACCTTCAGACACAGTAATTAAATACTTTAGTTTTCTTCCTCCTTGGTGAGCTATCCATTCCTATGTAATTTAAATATAAACCAGCTAKTTGATTAAGAACACTTTTTAATAAGTATTCAAGACTAGAAACTGTGGGGAAAAAAACCACAAGCTAACAGCACTTGAAAAAGTGAAGCATTCATTCCAGATATGGAGCTAGTTTGCATTGCCATTTCTAACAAATAGCACTGAGCCTTTTATTTTCATATCTTGCTGTAAGTCTTTGCCAGCCTGCTTCTATTTCCCAAATAGTTTCTGCTTCACTACATTTCCATCTGTACAGAAAGGGCATGGGCATAAACACTGATAAACAGTGAATGAAATCTTCCTTACCTCCCAGCTAAGGCAGGATACTGGCAGGCTGTATTTTTCTTTTCAGAAAGTATTATGCTAGGGATTTAGTCTTTTATTGTGATTTAAAAGGCACTTTTACCAGGAAGCTGGCAGCATCAAGCTTTCTTTGCTAGATGTGGCACTGCTTTATGATATAYAGGCATGTGTCTTCTGGCTGCTGTAACAACCTTTCTCAGAACCAACAAAGAACCATTATCTGTAAGTCCACCTTTTAATCACTGCAGTAGTGATTAAATAGATAGTTAGCCTTGCATTTTTTTTTCCCTGAATTTTCCTCTGATTAAGAACAAGATAGAAGATTGCCATAYGTGTGCCTGTATGAAAGAGGGAATGAAAGAGCTGGACTTTCCTTCATGGACCAGAGAAATATCTGACAATAGGTACAAAATAGATTTCTTGAGGTTGTTATTTCCTGTATTAAACAAGCAAGAAACACTTGAATGGTTTGGATTTGGTGTAATTCTGAGTTCTTTTTCCCCTATACCATTACTCTGCTGGTAACAACAGCTAGAAATTTATCTGAGCTTGTTGCACAATTAACACAGTTACCCGTCTACAGAAGAAATGAAGATTCTAAATTAGCAGAACTTTAGGACAACGTAGGTATAAGGTGTGGTTAAGGAACTATCACTCTAGATAATGACAAATGGACAGTTTTAGAAATCAGTAGTAACAGATGAGTCACAGAAAACAATCATTTCTCATCTGTAGTTCTGCTTTCCATAGAAGGAAATGTTCAATATGAGAACATTTCAATGAGGTACAGGTGTATCACATAATCAGAATTAAGTTGTTCCAAGTGATGAAAATACTAAGGAAAAAACAATTGTCCATGTTGTATGCTAAAGAAATACTAAAATAGATTAAACTTGCTTTTATCCTCTGATCCTATGCAACACACTTGCAAATGCATATGCAATCTGTGCCTTGCATTCTCACAGGTCAGCATCTATTCCTGAATCCTGAACCYTTTTGTAATGTAATATGATGGCAGAAATCTAGGAAGAAGGGCAAATAATGTTCTCCTCCATTTARCTGTTTGCCTTTCACTTCCAGGCTATTCATCAGAGCCACTCAAGTCTGGAAGTGCTTCCCCACATGTTGTTCAGCCTCCAGGAGTCCCACGTTGAGCACTGGAGGCACCCTCAGGGATTCACTCCAGAAYGTGCAGGGAGTTTCTGCAAGAACAGGAAGATGGGGTAGAAGTGAAGTTAAAACACTGTTWATGAAAATTATTTTCTTAGTRACTGTAACAAAGGAAAAACACAMTGGGAATCAGACTGCAAGAAAAMATTGTTTCCTTCAATGACAGCTGCACAAATTAACAAGTACCTGGACTTTGATTTGGAATGAAAACAAAATTGTGCTTGTAGAGAAGGGTTTAAATTGTCTGAAAGACAGATGCCTGAACTTTTGCTGTTGTCTGTCATGACCTTGCAATATAAGATAAAGGAAAACAACATAAGCACTTTAAAGATGTTTTCATAGTGCTTTCCATTTTTCAAAACCATGGTGACTATAAATCCCCATATCAAAAATCCATGTGRATCAAGCCATCCTTTGCATGTGATTTTTAGTTATTGGGGGTATATGAATCTCATTTAAACAGAACTCTGGCATGCAAACTTTACCTTAGTTTGTCTGAATGTGACATTCTTCACAGCTGCCCAAGAGCAGAATACAAGAAAAGCACATTACAAGTCATGTGAAAGTTTGCTAGTGTGGGCAATAGCACTTCATGAATTCCTACAAGATTTCTGTCTTGTACTGGTGAACCATCTGACTGCTGAAGTCAAAGAACTCAGAAGTGATCAAAATGCTCCAAAGGACAAAGAAAGAAGAAAATTCACCACTCCTTCCATGAAATTTTGCCTATCTCACTGTCTGGTGAAATACCAGACAATGTAATCCCAAAGAGCATTAAAAGGTATCTGAGAAAGTTTTTGACTTTTCAGACTTCCTGAGCATATGTCATGCAGTTATCAGTCTGTGCTAAGAAAAGAGAAACTTTCTTCTTCTGAGAACTGTCCTTTCCATACAGGTGCAAAATGAAGTGCTGAGACAGAGCAAGGATTTGCTCTTCTTACAACAGCTTGCTCTAATTTTTTTAAGCAAAGAGGCAAGACAAAGCATTTTCACCTGCTACTTTTAAAGAATGTTTCCAGACACTTCCATAGAAAAGTGGGAGGTCCCTGAAACTTAAAGAAGGGAAGACAGTAAGGGGGTAAGGCAGGGAGTGACAGCAGATAAAGTTGCAGAATGGGAGAACAGGGCAGATATCAGAGGAAATGCAGAAAGAATCTTGCACATTATTTCACACATCCTCCTGTTGTGTTACCATCTTACACCATTCATTCATCACTTGATTGATGAATTTTTTATTTGAGCTTGATTGATAAATTGATATGTACTATATTTTAAGAATGCATACAGGATCTGCTCTTTGGACAAAATAATTGCAGTTCATATTATTAAGTGACACATTTGGATTTTAATTGGTTTGCCCACTCTTTTGTACAGTACAACATATGCACATTAATTGAACTTTTGATTTTTAAGTGTTTATGAAAAACAATATTCTAAACCAGAAAAAAAAAAATGACCAAAAAGAGGAAATGTAAAATTAAGTGATTTAWTCACCAAATCTGGAAGAAAAATTTTATCTAAAATACAGATAAATTGTCAGATATTAAGCCTTATGTCAAAATATTATGRTGCACACAAAGCAAAGGAAACTTTTTTGCAGACTTTATAGTTTGAGTCCTCTTATCAGAATGGCTGGTCCACGATTGTTGGTAACTCACTAGACACTAATTAAATACASTRTTTAATTTTTATGATATCCTTTTCCTGCGCTATCTTAAAATCTTCCACATTTCAGGAAACTGTGGAGAAATTACAATAATGTCTAAATCTACTGAAGACAGTTTTGCTTCCTAATTCACCATAACACTGGTTTATATAACAAGAATAAAGAAGATGGACTCATATATTGGATTTTTCTATCTGATATTCTAGATCTTCAGTTAATGAAATGTGATAAATAAGTTGGACTGAAAAGGGCAGTTTTCTGTTTATGTGATTGAAGTGTTTATCTTTCACTTTGAAGAAGAACCTGTGGATTGGCTTGATGTGCTTTCTCTTCTTTTTTAGTTTTGGTTGGTTGTTTTTTTCCAAATGRTGTTGTAAAAGGAGATCAGGAAAACTGGGTCAGTTAGGACTTTTAAGGAAAGTACGCCAGGAAACAGAGTACTTTATTTTCACTTAATAGCCCTTTGGATCTGTATAAAATATCCTCACTTAGTGACATGATGTTGTTTTAGCTATCTTACCTTGATAGTATTCCAGACCATGCTTAAATTAATCCTGACCTTGTGTTTGTAGTTTTCAAAGCCAGTCCAGTTGGGTTTTGTAATTAGACCCTCCAAGGTAGCAGGAAGTTAGTGCTTTGGCTCCTTAGTTAGCAGCTGTGCACCCAGCTGGGCGTGTTTATTGTAAATGAGGRCAACTCCTCCAATTTCCATTCTTGGCATGACCGTGTTGGCTTCAGTCTCTGTTTCTGGATGTCACTGAAGACAAACACTAAAGGCAGTTTCATTGTTGCCTCATAGAGATTTGGTTGACATAATGTACCACAACGATATATTTCTAATCAGGCTTTTTAGCATTATCAAACGAAATTTTAAAATATGAATTGTAACTTGTCATTTAAATATAAATGTAACACAACTCAGACAACTCTGTATAATGAGCCTATGCAGTATAGCAACTGAATAYGAAATTCAATATTTGCCTAAAGCATGCAGGTGATAACAAAACAATGGGATATGGCTGACCCATGGAGAAAGCATTTCACTGCTCATTTTGAAGAAAAAAATTACTTGTATTTCAATCTCATTTCAARAACTGGAAAATGTGCTCCATGACATTATTCACAAAATGCACAGCATCTTATTGTCTCAGAMCTAATTTGGAAGGTTTAAGTGAGATTKAAGGAATACACAGGMAGAGTATTGCTTCTTAATATGAGAATTTCATTATTAATAGCTATACATCAGATATAAACCTCTATTAAGAAATGAAGTTATGAAAAAAACCTGCATTTAAAACTAGCTTTTCCTAAATTCTCTGCAGTATATTTTTGTAGAACTGGAGGTTTTTGTTTCAGGTGATATTTTTACATGTACAAAAAAATGAGTCCTTTCCACTCTCCTTTCTATTTAATTCTCTAACAGGAAATCTTTCCCTTTGYACCTCCTAGCACTTTCACTGTTTTTTTGGCTTTTTTKGGGGGTTTATTGCATGATTCATTTAGCTTTTTGTCTCACATATTTMATCMAAGTATAACAAATCCCCTCAAGCCAACATTGGTCTAGAAAAGGCTGAGGATAGGAAGCAAGTTATTTCATATCAGGTTAGAGACTTTAGATTATTGTCTTGCATTATAATAACATTGAATTTGTCAACTTAGATTTCTTTTAAATTTAAATCTATTTAGATTTCTTTTAAATTAGAATTCTAATTGAGATAAACTCTAGATTTCTCAGGCAAAAGCCATCAGGGTAAATGAGAATTTTGCAGCTGATTTCAGGGAAGCTAGGTTTTCACTTGATTTCTTTGCTTTTTAAATTTTTAAGATATAAATTTCTGTGCTCTTGAACTAATTTGCTGCCTTCTCCTTTTRGGTTTCTACACAGTTAGTCCTATAGGTCAGAATACAAAGGTGCTTTCTTCCCAAGGTGACTTCCATGCTGTTGAAAGCAATCACTTTCTTCCCTACAAATATACCTCCCAATGATCAGGTGGTCTCAATCAATTATTTAGGAAGTTTTACTACTCATCAGTATGAAAGTATCTTTGTGTACTGCTCTGATAGGAATATATCTGGTCCAACATATAATTTATTACGTTTCCTCATGAATCAGCTCTGGATAATGTCCATTAAGTTGTATGTCTTGAGACCATTACCATCACTGAGCTAATATAGATAAACACTAAACATAACCATAAGAAAACTAAACTGAAAAGCTTTCAAGAAAAAAAAAAGGTATTTTTTTTCTACCTCCTTCCAAGCAAAAGAGTTTAAAGGTGTTGATCCTTTGGATAGAATGGTTGAAATTTAGTGTTGTGTGCTCCTGGGTAGGACACTCTCAACTACAGATAATGTGAATTTAACACAATCATCAAATTTTCCTTTAATGCAGTAAAAATTCTTGGGTGGCAGCCAGCCTCTTTACCTCACACAGAACCAGCCTCAATGATTACCTATGTAGTAGAAATCTAATAATATGCTACAATATAGTGCCTAAAAGATAAGCAAACTGTCTAAGAACATGCCCTCCATACGYGCTAAGTTTGGTCCCACTCATTGCTTKTTTGACATTACTAAGCATGGTCTCATGGGCCAAATTCTCCTATGATTTACWTGCAGTGCAGACTCTCTGGACTAACTAATTAGAATATGCTCCTTTACCCTATTGTGACTTAGAAAATTTCCCTTTTACTATCATACATCTTAGAAATAGGATGTATTTCACTTTGGGAAGGTGATGTTGCTCTTGTGCCTGCCAGCAAAACCTGTTATCAGCTAGGCAGACACAAATTAAACCAAGAAAAAGCATGTAAGTATTCATGTAGGTCACTATTCATGTAGGTCACAGTCKGAAAAAATAATCCACAAAATTGTACTGAATTTTTTTTCTGCCTCCATCCCTGATTCAGTTACTGCAACAGAACTGAGGACCTTACCTGATAATTTTTCATAATAAAAAGCTCTGAGATTTTATAAAAGTAGGTGACTGTTGTGAGGAAGATAGAGTTTAGATTCAGCTAAGGCGATGATGTCAAATTTTTTGATTAGCAACACCTGCAAAGGGTTGTGCCCTAATATTTAGTAAACTTCAGCCTCATGCCAGTAATTTTGTTGTGCTGACCCCAGGAGCTGAGAGAACACAGGCTGTCAATGACTGGTCTAAGATACATTTGCAGCATACATAAAGAATAAATAAAGTAAGAATTAAAAAAGGAGTAAGACTTCAGAAATATCATCCTTCAAATCCCAGTTTCCAGCAGATGGAAAAATGAGCAACATCTATAATGTTTCATGATTTATAACACAAAGTGTKCTTCATAAAACTGGAACCAATGTTAAGACAAAGTTTATTAGTCAAATCTAAAATTRGTTGGCCATGTTCTTAATTCTGTGTTAATGCTTTGTAAGTGCTGGTATTTATATCATATTTATTACCTGYTCARAGCACTAAGTACCTCTAGTATGTTAAATAATTGAAATATCTTTGTATTCCCTGGTATCTCAAGCCATTGGATTTTAATTATTATTTCCTGAAACATATTGGTTCAATGCTTAATAGGACTCATCTCTATTTCACTTCATTTTTTTCTTTTCATTTCACCTTTATGCTTGACAGCTTTCTTCCTCTATATTTGTGGGATTTGTCATTCTCAGCAGTAATGTGCTAAAAGTATTTTGAAACTCACGATATAGGAAAATAGTGGCTGTGTTTTATCACCACATATATACTACCAGCTTCATTTCTTCCACTTGAGTCTCTCAAATCTATGACTAGGTTAAGAAAATCTATCATTACTCCTACAGCTCTCTTGACCTTTCCAAATGCCTTTTAATTTACTCAGTCATTTCACACTTGAGCTCTTGTTTTGGGAGAAGGCAAAAATATAGCACATTGGTGTAACCAGTTTATTCTCTGAGACCAATTCAGATTCAACACTGAATGACACTGCAGCCTGAGGAATGACCAGGTCACGATTGTTTTTCACTCARGTAACAAGCAAGTCAATGACTGTATGAAAACCAGCCATGGGAGAGAATATAAGAACATAAGGGAATGTTTTGATTTCTCTCTGCCTTTTTTCATAACATGGATTGGACCAGCTGTAAGGAAACCCCAAACTTTTCCTCTCCACGTTGAATTTTCTGGCTTATTTAAGTTGGTATTACAACATTTCTTTACCCTTTTTCTTTGCCCCAAAGTAAAAAATGATGAAGTGGTTTCATTCCTTATGGCTGCTGCTCGTAAGAAAGGCACAGGTTTCCCATTTCACAAAATTTTCATTTTACATTTCTGCTGATTTAATCTAATTTGTGTCTRTTATTTCTAATAGCCCAGGTAATGTAATTTTCAAGCAAGCTTTAAGTTGTGCCCATAATAGTCTACTTTTTCTCATATGACTAGCTCTTTCACTCTCCTATCTACTAGGTTAAACATATTTCCATTTTTATATATTCATTTTAACATATTTTTATGACTGATMTTACATAATTGTGTATTAATGTCCATCTATTCCCTATTAATCTGTCATATAGCACATTTCTACCACCAAAACCCCACTCATACCCTTGCTAACATTTACTCTTTTTTATTTCATCCTCTCTACGTACATATTTGTTACAGAAGCCACATTAAGGTAAGACTTCAGTTTGCTTGAAAAGGATCAGCTGACTACAAGATGTTCTTCTAACATTAGAATACCTAATTGAGTTACTGATGCACTCAGATAATTTCTAGAAGTCTTTCYTCTCCACTTGATACATTAAATGAGAAAGGGTCAGGAGCTAGTGAAAGAGTCTCACAAATGATGRAGAAGTTGAATCACWTGGAATGTTTTGGGCTGGAAGRGACCTTAAAGATCATCTATTTCCTYMTAAGTCTGTCAAGGTCCCTTCCCTCCAGCATGTTGACTACAGGACTCAGCTTGGTGCTGTCAGCAACCTTGCTGAGGGTGCACTCAATCCCACYGTCCATGTAACCAAMAAAGATGTAAGCAGTGCTAGTCCCAATTCTGACTCCTGAGGAGCACCACACATCACTGGCTCCCACTTGTACTTTTAGCCTCTGAGCGTGAACTTCCAACCAATTCCTAATCAKTCAAGTGGTCCATCCATCAAATCCACATGCCTTCAGTTTAAAGACAGGAATGTTGTGCGGGACAGTGTCAAATGTTTTCCACAAGTCCATGTAGACAATGCTAGTTGCACTTTACTTTTACACCAACACTGTTACCCTGCTGTAGGAGGCCATCAGATTTKTCAGGAATAATTTGCCCTTACAGAAGCCATGTTGGCTGTGACCAAMCCCCTCACTATTTTCCAAGTGCATTAGCACAATTTCCAGGAGGATCTGCTCCATGACCTTGCAGGGCAAGAGAGGGTGTCACACTCTCTGTCAATAACCAGCTAGACTGCATGGAACACCACCTGGGCGTGGATGAGGAACCAGGCAAAAGCTTATGGCTCAGGATGAACTTCAGGGCAGGGACAGGTGACTCCATAGTGGGAGGCTGCTACAGGCTGCCTGGGCCAGGACAGCTGCACAGGCAAAGGGTGGAGGCAAGGACAGGTAACCTTGGAGGGATAGAGACTGCCCTACCAGCCAGTGATGAGGTTAGGAAAGCTAATGCCCCAACAGAATTAAATATGATCAGGGCATCAAGGGTAACAAGAAAAGTTCCTACACTTTTGTCAGTGATAAAAGTAAGACTAGAGGCCCATCACTACAATGATGGGYCTCAGTGACTGTTACAGCCCTGACAGTTCTTCCTTGATCCAGGACAGCATCATCCCAGGCTGGTCCTTCCAGTRCCTGACACCCTCCAGAAAACTCCCCAATGCCCTTTCATTTGCAGCAGGTGCCAGGAGAACCARTGCCTGTGACCAGAAATTCAGCTGTGCCAGGAACATGGGAGTTCTGTATCCACATATGGAGCTCTAATTCAAACAGAGAAACCAGGAATATGAGACTGGGCTAGCAAATCAAATATATTATTTCATTATTTCCTAGAATCATATTGAAACAAATTCAGGCTGCTTTGTAGAGGTTGTTGTTTGGTTCAGTTTGGTTTTGTGGTTTTTTTTTTTTTTTTGTGTGTTTTTAAATCTAATAATAAAGCATGAGAGTCAGAAACCCCCTCTTCTGAAACTGACCTCCTTCCTGTCTCCAGCATAAATGTGTCTAGGATCAGTTTCAATTTATTTGGCCTTGGGCCAGCCCGGCCATTCAGGATTTCAGAATTCATWCTGTAGTCATGTACAGTAATTGTACTTCTCTCAGCTTTCATTTTGTGCAACCAAGTATGCCAAGCTTCTGTAGTTATGACTTCTTTCCTTTTAAGACATAGTTATATCCTTAAAAAATCTGCSAATTACAACACAGACAGTTCCAAACTATCAAAATGACAGTAAGGGAAAAAAACATGGTACAGCATTTGAAACAAAGTGTCCTTAACTGTGTTATGTGTCTATTTCTTGCCTATTTTCCTGACTTTTTTTTATTGTCTTCTAAAGTGTGGGTGGCAGACAYCTCCATGAATTTTACTTTATTTTTTTTTTCCTTATGGCCTAATACTATTTTGATAGTGATAACAATTTGGTTGGCTGTAAAATCAAATGCAAATGTTGTTATTAGAACTGCTGAMTTTTTTATTCTTATGTTATTTTATTCACTGTGCTATTCTTTGGAGCTTTGTCACTTCCATACTTTTTTTCTTTTAAAGCTATCATTAATTTATCATTATAACACCTTCTGCAGCTTTCTTTTGTGAATGCAACCCCCTGCACGACAAGAAATTCTATCTTTGTATTCTGATTTGGTTTTAAAATGGAACATCAGGAAGAAAATATCAAGTACAAGAAAGAATAAAAATATATATGGAAATGACACATAAATAATCATATTTATTATGTTATTTTGTCTCTTGAAATGGCAAAACAAATAATCATATTTCATTATGCTATTTTGTCTCTTGTGAATGACATGAGTAGAGAGTAAGTTCTAAAACATTACGAATTATTGTTTTAAGCTTTATAAAAATACTATTATATACTAACAAAACAGCAGTATAACTGACACAGAAGCAAAGACTTTTATAATCTCYTATCCTGCATTGCATGTGAATAYTTTTTATGTTAATYATTACTCTYATCATAAGMAATAGAGCTCTTCAGATGYTGAAAAAATGTTTGTATGTCCAGTGCAACAATAGTACCTCCTGTTCAGGCACCTCTGTTGTATTAAATTTTGTGAATCGGAAAAGGTTTTTGAATGCTCTGTTATAAATATGGCCTTAAGTGTTTTGCAGAATCAAAGCCTTGATGGACATGTCTCCTTCCTTTTTAACTTAGCCAACAGAAACATTGACATGAAATATGGCAGGTTAGGATATTACCAGGGCATTCTTGGGTTTGTGCCTTTAGAAACTCTAGCAAAAAATTAAACTGGAAAAGCATTATGTATTATATTTTCTTTGAAATTTTCCCCTTTAATGAAGAAGGAAAAGATTGTTATGATCATCTATTCCAAAATTAGATAACCTAGAGCAAACAGGAAAAATCTAAACTGAATTTAGAGAAGCCATAATTTGCACTACTGTAGGGAGTTCCTGAAATAAACACTCTGCATTCATTTCTGTGTGCTAGACTGTAGATACATACCCACTCAGACACTAAGTGCCTACTTGTCAGAACTCCTGAACACTGCAAACACAAGCTGAAACCAAAAGGAGCTGTGATTGTGCAGACTCTATCAGAATACAGGAAAATCAAAATCTGTGTTCACAAAACAGTTAGAGTCAGACAGTAGCTGCTCCAGCACAAGTGTGTACCACTACTCCTATGTTGTCACTGCCTGAGGTTTCTGTATTTCATTCAACTTAGGTTCATAAAGAAGTGGCAGAGAGAGAGTATGAGATTTTCTGTTCTGATGACAGCAAAAATATGATTAATTGCAGAAAAACCGTTGCTATAGCAAGTGACCATATTATATGTCTTAATGTTGGGAGCCAAGTATTAAGGAAACACAGCCTAACTTCACTATAAGAAAACCACATGATACCATATATAGATAGATATATATATACATAGGTGTGTGTATTTTGTTCTGTCAAGCTGTTCATTTCAGCAAGCTCTGGTAAATTGYTGCTTGAGAATGAGAAAGAAATGAGCAGCTGAGCTGAACATCAATAAGCAGTATTTCTATAGAAATGACTACACATTGATCAACATTAAAAAGATGTTTTTTCAAAAAGATAAATGAATGAAGAAGGAAAAAAAATAGTACATTCAAATGCTAAATACAGCCTACACTGAGAAAAGTGAGAAAAATGACATTGTCATACTTGGAATTCACTTGCATAACTGTTCAGGCTATTAGGCCTAATTAACAGCAAGTGAACAGATTCTTGCTATGGGGGTGTTTATAGGCAGAATATGTTAAATGCAGGGTTTGATACAATGAAGTTAGAATTTAGTCAGATTTAGGCTAGTGAAAATTTACATAGAAGACACATTTCTGCTCTGAAAAGGAACTATGAACTGAATATTTTGTAAGGCTAATTCTGAGTGCTAATCTTAWTGATGAAAAAGAAATTGTGTACTTTTCATGGAATAAATCCAATAATATAAACTATAAAATTATTCTCATTTATACCTGGGTAAAAAAATGGAATTGAAATATTTTAACAAAGGTWGACTGGTTTATAATTCCTGGGGCTGATAGTTTTGCTTTGGTATTGTTAGCATAATGTAGGGAATACTCCAAATTGCTACAGTATGAAAGCACAGGCRTCATTTTTACTTTCATAAGTGAAAAGTGACTCTGTATCCAAAGAACTTGTCAGGTAAAGCTAATGCAGTTGTAGTCATGAATAATTCAAACAAATCACTTCAGCCACAGTATGACGGAGCTGACTTCACGGTGGCAGSCTCTGTAAATACTGTCAGAAAACAGATAAATTAACCATTAGTGACTGAAATTTCCAGTCCTTGGGAAGCTAAAGTTGCTAAATTCTTTGTTGATTACCCTGGCTAAGAAAACTTCTCACCAGGCCTTTTTTTTTTTTTTCCCTGAGAATGCATCATTTTAAAAACTTTAATAACTACTTGATATGTTTCAAATGCAACTTAAGTTAGAGCTAYGAATTACTATGGACAGTAAAGTAAGTTCCCAGATTCCCAGAATCAGGCCTGCAGGCTAATTTCTTCTGATTTAAGTGCCAGTACTGCAACTAAATAACCTATAGTCCTAACCTAAATGTATACAATGCTGTTTAGGTCCTGAATGTACAAATTTCCACAGCAAGTATGAGTGCTTCTCTTTAACTCTGATAATTAACTGTATAAATACAAACATTTCTAAATTCTTGTAGGACAGAACTCCAACCATTTTGAAATAATGAAATGTTACATATAAATACATCTAAGGTTTAAAAAGGATTAATCTTAGGACTGGAAGGAAAATCTGCTGAATGAGCTGATAAGGAACAAACATAACATATGTATTGAAGTGTTGACTGGTAGGTGGATGAAAAATAGACAAGCTCAAAATCTTTAGAAAAGATCAGTGCTTTGGAATGATGTTTTGTTGCTAACAGAGAAACAAGTAAGATCTTAACAGGAAGAATTCTTACAGGAAAATATTAATAACTGTGAAAAYGACAGAAATGAMAATCAAAAGGAAAGAAGGAATTGTRAAAGTGGCCAAGACCTGTWGGCTTACTRGGCCAGAGTACAGCAGTTTTGGAAATATGATTCTGCTGGCAGTTTTTCACACCCTTGTCTACAAGTTTAATATAAATTTTTGTGCTGATGACTGTTTGAAAGACAAYATAAAGATCTGAAATGCTTATTAGGTGATTTTTGTAATTATTGCAGACCTGGTCATAATAACCATCTAGAACTTCTTTTRCAGGAACTCTTCCTTCCTGAGCCTGCAACTCAGGACAAAGGACCAAAGGACTTCAACAGGAGCCTAACAGAAGAATTTTCTCCTTACAAGAAAARTTCACTTAATTTATTCCCTTACTGGGACTACAGAACTTTTTGTAATTCTCTCTAASGGAGTACCTGTTCTTATAMTGCACATTATCCTTTACTTGGTTGTTCATTTTAATAGAGAAATAAGATTTTTTTACAATTAAATTTGAATAGTGGTTATGTAGCCTTGATTTTGTATTATCTGATCACCTTGTAGTGTATTAGTGAATAATTTTTTAAAAATAATACTTTAAGAGTGTATTTAAAACAAGTCTCTTATGAAGAAAACTCTCACTTTCACTTGTCTCCTTCTCAGAAATGCTGTTTTATTTAACAATTTTACCAAATACAGTTTCACAAGAGATTAGTGTAGCATTTTCATATGTAAAAAAGTTACCTTTACCTGGGTAAATCAGTTCAAAAGCTGTCTGAGCAGTAAGCCAAATGTATTAATTCCTGATATCCTAATTTCCATTTCAGAACTGTCTAAGCAGCAGTAAATGCACACTTTTATCTACATGAATGTTTCATTAGAATGACCTGGTTGAYCAAGAACATGTGGTCCAGATGGTCTTCCTGACCCTCTTTTCTGTTTTCCCCCTCTCTCAGCATGATCTTCTCCGGTTAGMTGAGATTTATCATGTAGACTGGTCAAACCAGCACACCAACTGACTCCAGGGCAGGAAGGACTACAGTGAAAAGAAATTTTTTATCTGARGAACTTAACCTGACTGTGCCCCTCCAGGCTGCTTCCAAAAGGATTGTTGTTGCTGCTGCCTGCTGCTTGCACCACTGTGCCTACCTAAGGGAATCTCCAACTAACATGAATTCTGCAGACCAATCTCAAAAAACTCCTAACAGAAAAAACCAGACCACGACAGATTTTCACCTGCATTTTTTTTTCTTTGCTCTAAGCATCAGAAACCATTACATTACAGAAGCTTAAGGATATTTACTTATGTACTTAAAGATTTACTTTTTTTCCACTGTACTGCCCTTAGACTTTACTCAACTAGCCCACTGCAGGATGCTGCTACAGTACCTAATGTAAACCTGTAAGAAGATGTTTCCTACTTCACAGAGCACAAACAAGTTCTCTAYGTTTACTCTCACGAAAAATTACCTTTGGAGTTTATATGGGCTCTTTTCATCAACTCAAAGACATTCATTGGCCTAGCATATACTTATTCACAGCAGAAATTAGGAGTTGACCAAATAATAGGCAGCAAACAGGAGCTTAGTACAGAAGTGACTGTAACATTTGGTGTATGGATTTTTTCAAGTGTCACAGTGGCTGTTGAGCCTAGGAAGAATGTAGCACAGATTCTTCCTTCTTTCACTGATAATCCTGAGAAAAAAAACTTCTTACTTCCATATGTAATATATTAATATTTGTTTTATGCATGACTTCTATGCAAACTGACWAACTGGTGAATTCTGTGCGGCAAGTGATCTCACTCTATCTTGTCAAACTATGTATTCTTGGRTTAGACATCCTTGCAAACACAAGTMACCAGAGAGAATGTTTAAGATACAGTTCTGCTGCAGCTATGGGCTTCTGGAAGGGAGAAAAAAAATGCAATTATCCTCTTGCTAATGGCACCACTCTGACAATAGGAACAGCTCAGTGGTGCTCATAAGTGTGGTGCTGCAGTCTCACAGCTATGCAATACTCCAGCAGGAGCTGCCTTAGRCATGGGCAATTTCTATTCTATTCTATTCTATTCTATTCTATTCTATTCTATTCTATTCTATTCTATTCTATTCTATTCTATTCTATTCTATTCTATTCTATTCTANTCTATTCTATTCTATTCTATTCTATTCTATTCTATTCTATTCTATTCTATTCTATTCTATTCTATTCTATTCTATTCTATTCTATTCTATTCTATATTACACAGAAGAGGGTGGACAGGAAATCTATCCTCTTAGAAAACAGCAGGAACATTTCATGTGAGTCCTCAAGGGAAATAACATCTCCTGCAGAAATRAACAAGACAATGCAAACTGACTCCTCTCATATCCCAAGGAATTAAACCTACAGAACCATACAGCAAAATTGTCAATAAACAATGGTGCCCTGCTTTCTTGCCCAGCAGTTTGAATGTTTTTTCTTGCCTTCAAGACAATTTCAAACAAAATAAACAAGGAAAGGGACAAAAATTTTACTTTGTTTCTTACAGTTATCTCTTTTTTTTCAAAACTATTAATTGCTTTCAGTAAGTGATCAAGGAGGGGCACTGCAGAAATCTTTACTGAAATCTTTCCTGCACATTTCTTTGCATGCCCCTTTAACTTCCACAAAATTCTATGCTTGAAGCACAACACATGTAGTCTTCTAGGAGTCTTTTCTCACTTTAGCCATGTAAAAGCTAAAGGAGTTCTCTCTAAACACAGATTTTGGGTTAGTCGAYAGCAAATGAAGTGAGGAAAGTAGCACCATGGACAGATTCCTTCCACCCTGAAAGAGATCTCTAGGACAGATCAGACGAAGTGTTGTAGAAGTGTATGTTTCTGCTTTAAAGCAGAGGTCTTCACTAGTGGTTTAAAGGCCCTTACCAAGCTTTGGATGACAGGTTATCTTGATCACAGCACACAAGTGAGGAAGTGACAGACCACAGCTATCTACCTGCAAACTGATGATTTTACAACCAGGCCTGAAGTCACTCYTGTTTAAATGAAGAACAAGTTGGGCTCCTGCCTATGTGGCACAATTAATAGTTGTACCCACTTAAAGAATTATAAAAAAACAAAGCTAAAATGTTCCCATGTATGAAACACCCAGCTTAACAGTCACACTTAGACCTGGGGCTGGTAGTCAGAGACATAGTCAGGTTTAGGCCTCAGTTTATACCGGCAAACACATTTGTACATCTCTCAGCCAATGCATGAGCACAAATCTGGGCTCTAACATATTCCAGCAGCACAGCCTGGAAATACATGCATCAGAAATCAGGATGCAGGTGAGCTGTGGCTCTCGCTAGAAACAAATAGATAAAATTTTAAAACTCTACTGCTTAAAGAGTACAAATTGAGGTGCTTCACAGCCAAGAATCCAGACACTAATATGTTGCAAATCAGTGTCTATCATCTGGATCCTAAAGGCAGCTGACTTTTTTTTCTGCTCTGAATCACCCCAATTCCATCGTCAATCTAGAGAGCATGCTTAGTTTCTCTGAAAATCAAGATCCCAGTGAGCCCTGCCACAGGGAAGCCTCACAATATCAAATACAGCATCTGTGTCCCACCAGGACCCATTAGACTTGTGCCACCATCACAGCTGAACGCCGGTTTCTTTTGTGCCCTCAATAAATGCCCTCTTCACTCATATTAAAGGCATGCTGATAGAGGCAAGATGGGGAAAAATGCTGACATATGCAGCCTGATGGATGCTACTCTTGGAAGAACGACCATCATTATGGCACTGCAAGTGTCGACCGGAGCGACAGTGTAAGAGAGGCAGAGGCATTTGGTGGAGGCTGGGAGATTTTCAAGGGGGGGGGGGGGAAATTATTTCAAACGAAGCCAGCCAGCCGAAGCGAGGGGAGGAGCCGGGCTGGGGCTTGGCTCTTCCCTGGGCAGAGCCTGGCAGCGCGGCAGCGCTTTGCCAAGTGGCAGCCGGCTCCCGCGGCCGCTCGGCCCCGAGGCCAGCGCGGCTGCGGGCCCCGCGCCCCGCCGGGCGGAGCAGGCAGCGCCGGGGGGCGCTCGGGTCGGGTCGCTCCGGGCCGGGCC
>CADDXX010000646.1:124080-221834 GCA_902810485.1 Alauda arvensis
GGGAAGGAGGGGTGGAGGGAGGCCGGCTTTTTTAGGAGGGAGACCCTCCTTCGCGGCCGCCCGCTCGCAGCCATGGCTTTGAAGGAGGCGGGCGGCAGCATCCTGCCCATCAGCGACATGGTGTCGGGGCCGTCGGGCTCGCCGTTCCCCGAGGTGGTGGAGCTGAACGTGGGGGGCCAGGTGTACGTGACGAGGCACTCCACGCTGCTCAGCGTCCCGGACAGCACGCTGGCCACCATGTTCTCCCCRTGCCGGGGCGGCCCGGCGGCGGCCCGCCAGCTGCCCAGGGACAGCCGGGCGCGCTTCTTCATCGACCGCGACGGCTTCCTCTTCAGGTACGTGCTGGATTACCTGCGGGACAAGCAGCTGGCGCTGCCCGAGCACTTCCCCGAGAAGGAACGGCTCCTGCGGGAGGCCGAGTACTTCCAGCTGGGCGACCTGGTGAAGCTGCTGTCGCCCAAGGTCACCAAGCAGAGCTCGCTCAACGACGAGGGCTGCCAGAGCGACCTGGAGGATAGCAACTCTCAGGGCAGCAGCGACCGGCTTCAGCGGGCGGCGCTGGACAAGCGCTCGGGCTTCCTCACCGTGGGCTACCGCGGCTCCTACACCACGGTGCGGGACAACCAGGCGGACGCCAAGTTCCGCCGCGTCGCTCGCATCATGGTGTGCGGTAGGATCGCCCTGGCCAAGGAGGTCTTCGGAGAAACCCTCAACGAGAGCCGTGACCCCGACCGGCCCCCCGAGAAGTACACCTCCCGCTTCTACCTCAAATTCACCTACCTGGAGCAAGCCTTCGACCGGCTCTCCGAGGCGGGCTTCCACATGGTGGCTTGCAACTCCACCGGCACCGCCGCCTTCATCAACCAGTACAGGGACGACAAGATCTGGAGCAGCTACACAGAGTACATCTTCTTCAGTAAGTGCTGCCCGCGCCCCKGTGCGGTCCCCCTGGCCCTCGTCTCCGGCGGTGCATGCTGGTGCTCGCCTAAAGTACAGCTGCACCCCCTGAGCCCTTGCTGTCCCAAAGCAACATGCATCTGGAGAGAAAGGGGGGCTGCCCCGTTTCCCCTCACTCCTCTCTGTCACTAACGTTGTTCAAATTTCATTCTTTGTGTTGTGGGGGCGGGACAGGACTAAAATGCCCCGTCCGGAGCGCGACGTGGGAGCCTTTCCCCACACACGCTCCGCGGGGCAGCCCGGGCTGATCCCGCCTTTCAGTGCCGAGAGGAGAGGCAGCCCGCACGTGTGGGGGTGTCCCGGGGGAAGGGTCACTGGTCACTGGTCACGGATCGGGGGGCTACGGCCCCGGAGGGGTGTCTGCCCACTGAGCGGGCGCGGTGCGCGGTGCGGGCGGGCGCGGCTCCGGCTCCGGCGCGGAGGCGACGCAGAGATCCCCGAGCAAGGATGGGTTTTAATATTTTATCGCTGCATTTCCTTCAAGTGAGCGCACTGCGCTTGGGCACGGTCCCCGTGAGGGAAGGGGCAGCGAGGGCACAGCCAACTTCCCRAGGAGCCAGAAAGAGTCTGGCTTTAAGGTGGACAAAGATTGGAAAACAGAAATTAAACCACTCCATAGCCATTACACAGCTCCTAAGCAACTTCKCTGGTTGGCTGTGGGTAGCCTTAAAGGTTTCGGGTCACTCGCAGATAAGGAAAACCGAGCGATGACGAATGAGTTCCAATCTGGCAAAGTATGTACTGCTATGTAGGGCACTGGCTGAGCAGCGCGTTCGGGTCATGAAACCGCAGCTGGATGGAGAACACCATCCCCTGGCAGAGATTTGTCTTCGAAAGGCAGAGGCATCCTTAAACGTTACAGATGTGTTTGAGAGTCGAGTGAGCCGGGAGAGGTGTTCTGCATTCACTTCTTTCTCCTCCTGCCTCTGTGTGGTCTCACACTCCCTGAGCAGAGAAGGGATGAATTGGCAGAGCATCTGCCTGCCTCTGTGGTGAGGTGAGAGATGCAGCCTCTAACTTCACTAGCAAGGCAGCTGAACAGAAGCAACTTGTTTGCCCTGMAAAAGTGGACTTAGGCACGGTATTAAATAGAGGAGGGAAATATGAATGGTTTTCTACTGGGAGGAGAAATTCAGTAGTTTATATTGCTCTATATTGTATAGGTGGTGACTTCCTAATTGCTGAACAGACTTGAATACTCAGATCAGTCTTTGAAAYGGGATTAAAACAGTTTTTGAAGATTCATTGCATAATTTATCACTGGTCATATTTCAATAGGATATGTGAAAACTGAGCTCTAGAGAAGCTTSACATTCTCCTGGGTGGAATTCTGTCATGTATTTTACATTATTATTAAACCTTCTTTCTCAGAATATTTGACATAATTATTTTCTAAATAGTAAAATTTCCTTCTTGAAATAGTATGTACTGTTTGTTTAGAAATAGATTTGTAGGTACATCATTTTTGTGTGCATTTGTAATGCTCATAATGTTTTGGTGTTTTTGTTTTTTTTTTTCTTTTGTGTGTCTATGTTATGATGAGGTTGCTGTATGGAACAGTCCTCTAATTCACATCAGTGTTCCAAATTAATCCCCAGTGTAATACCACTGATTTAGTTGGAATAATGCCAGGGATGAACTGGATGTTGTATATCATGATTTTTGTTTAGTTTTTAGTCTTCAAGCCTCTGATGTTGTGGAAATTAAAATAGTTAATTACTTAAATTTATACAGTTAACTGAAAATTTATGGTTTTGCYTAATTTTTTGGGTGGGGGTTTTGTTTTTACTTCTGAATGCAAAAAAAAAAGGCTAAGATAAAAATGGGCTGAAAAGATGTTGAGCCTATTTTAATTTTGGTTGCTTGTTGTGCATTTAGAAACTTTTTTGTATAACAACTTGTTTTATGATCAGATATGTTTCCATGAAATATAACAAGATGGAAACAACACTTAAGAAAAACACCAGAATGGGAAGAGAAACATGTGAAACAGTGCCTGAAGTAAATGCTTTAGGGGTTTTTTTATCTTTTTTATAGTCTGACTGGATGTCCAATTGATGGAGACTGTTGATTAAACAGCACTTTATTATCATAAATATGCCCTGGATGGATTGTGTGTGTGCTGCTGCCTTTCCTGACAGCTGCACAAGAATCCAGCAAAGGGAGACCCAACCTGGGAAGCCCTGTGCTCTGCACCRAGAGTGAGAAGAGGGATCAGGGCTACTGGCTGTTAGCTCTCCAATAGATTAGCCAGGGCCATGTTCCTTCCTTGCTCATGAGCAAAGCTTAATACACAAGGAGAAGAGCAGTTGCTTTTTCATTTATTCCTTGCCAAATGTCCCCATGAGCCCCAAAAAAGAAGCAGTTTTAGGTGGGAAGTTGCTGATTTCAAGAGCTCTCAGGTCCAACYCTTGACGGTGTCTTACAGGCAAAAAAATATCAATATACTTTAGGGAGCTTATTCCAGTTTTGGACAGTGTCTGAGACTTAATTTGGTGCTAGCAAAGAAGAAACCTAGTTTTATATTCCACTGGAAAAAGCTGTACCTGCATTTGCATTTGTTATTCACAGCGTGAGCATCTGCAACCAACAGCAACTGTATTATTTGTTGGTCTGTCAGTCCATAGCAGTCACATGAACTTCTTTTTCATAATTTCTCCTGAGAACTGTGGACAATTCTGTTTCCTAGTAATGGYAGATAGTAAAGTGATTGAAAACATACATGAGGATATATTCATTCTGTCCGTTTTCTGAGGTCATAAGTTGCTCACTGAATTTCTCCCCAACTGCTAAAGAAAGACAAAGGCTTAATCTGTGGTTGGTGAAACATATTTCAGGTCTGTTTCTCGGATCTTTCAAACTTTGGGAGTTTTTTTTGAGTTGAAATGATCATCATTTGAAATCGTCATCATTTCTAAAAAAAAAGGAAATTATATTCTTAAGCATTCTGGAAGATCAAATTCTTCTGTTTTACTGCATATATATTTAATTCATTTATGAACTGCTTAATATCTAGGGATAGATGAGTAGTTGCAGACTAATTCTGATTGAAGAACYAGAGGTTGTTTGACACTGCTTACTAGGAAATAATGCTTCAGCCTTTGGCAACGTGTCATGACAAATACAAAACCAGATTTCTTAGTATGTRTAAATCCTATTAAAAAAATTAACTTCTTTGCCCCTAGTGGTGTTTTTGCTACCATGTATGCAATGACAGATTCATTTTTCTACACAGTTAGTACATGGCCAGAATTTAGCCTGTACCTTGCATTTGTGGCTCAGTTCTGAAAAGTCAACATGTCCATTACAAATCCTGTCTGTCTCTTAATGGTCAGTTAAAGGAGTAAACTTCTGTATGGAAGTGAAAAACCTCTATTGGAGAGTACCACAAACTATTCTTTTTTCCTTTTTTTGGCACTGTGT
This sequence comes from Alauda arvensis, assembly GCA_902810485.1. NCBI lineage: Eukaryota > Metazoa > Chordata > Aves > Passeriformes > Alaudidae > Alauda > Alauda arvensis. The sequence continues at coordinate 128,461 of CADDXX010000646.1, forward strand.
TATTAACCCTCTCACCTTRGTACACATGAGGATGACATAGGTCAGGTTAGTGTAACATGAAATGCATCTGCAGTTTGCGAAGGATGCTCAAACTCTTCTACTGCTTGGTTTCACACTGCCATGGAGGATAACAGATTAATTACTTGTTGATATGCAATAGGTTATGGCCTTCACAAAAGTTGCTTCTAACTGGACCCAGGAGACYTTGCTTCTTCCTGTGGCTGCAAGCACTGTAGCATGTCTTCTGTTAGATGGCACTTTCATGAGAAACGGGTGAAATTTACATGTTTAATATTTTTTTGGGGAATTCTTTTTTGTGGTTCTTGGTATCTCTCAGTACTGTTGTGTAAGGTAAGATTGCCTGTGCATGCTATTACTAGTTTTTTTTCTTCTGTAGAATCTAATTAGTCCTAATGGATTTTACTTTTAACATCTGCTATGCAATGTGACTTMGGGGTGTTGAGAGTATTGTGCTCAGCTGAAAGCTTACTGTGCTGAACTGATGTCTTTGTTATAAGAAGAATACAGCGACATTTCCTGGAAATTTTTACATACTTTCTATGTTGACACTCCTTTTTCATATATGACAGTTTCTGTTTTCTTTTGGTTTTGTTTTGTAACAGGTGACATTAGCATGCATTTATGGTGCTTATTTTCCACTTGAAGTCACAGCACTCTGAGATTACATYGGATGCTGTGGAAATTGTCATAAACAAGTGATAATAATTTTGTAATCAGATGGGGAATAAGCAGTTGGAAGCAATGAATTTTTAGGAGGCAATATGGTATTTTGAAAAAAAAACCCAAACCCAAACTCCAACAAAATTATACCAGCAAGCCACCCCCCCTGCCCCTGAAAAAAAAAAAACCCACCCAACAACTACAAAACCTAACTAACACTGATTGTGTCATTGCATGTTAGTTGCTTTGTAAATGCCAAATCCAGTTCAGTATCCCACTGGGATAGTGARGGGTTGGTGGGTTGGCAGATAACCCTAAACTGCTCTTTTGAGGGCAGGGTGGTGTGAGACCCATCCTGCAAGTGGTTACTGTGACCATGTCAAGCTGTTCTCCATCCATCACTGCATCTTTGGTGGAGTTTGGAAAATTTTCTTTGAACCTGAACCAGAGTCTYGAAGATTAGAGTACAAATTTTTGGTGGGGCATGATGATACGAAGCATGGTGTGAAAAAACTTGAGAATTCTTACTTCAGTTTCAAGATCTAGAAATGTTTCTGGCAGGACAATTGAGCAAAGCCCTTTAAAGAGATTTTTTAGACGGTCCTTTGACTTTGGGAAACTGATGCAGAACTTTGGCATGTTCTGTTTTATGATTTCAGCTCAACTCTTAATATAGCTTAAAATTAAATAAATAATATACTGCTCCTTATCTTGTCATTCTTCCAAAATATATGTTCCTGAATGCAAGGGTATGAATCAAAGTTGCAGTCATAATTAATAATGTAAGAATATTACTCTTATGCTGCCAGTTGATATAATGTGTGATAATGTAGTCTACTGAAACTGGTATTCTGATGTTAGTCATAGTTTCAACCAATAGACTTTTTCTCAGAATTATTTTAAAATATGAGATTAAAAAGAACTTTGAACAGATTTGACTTTTGAATAAAAAATGAACATAACCTGCATTCCTCTGACATAAAGACATTGCTGATAGAAAGACACTGCTGCAGTGAAAAACTGTGCCAGGAACCTCTTGAATTTTTTACACTTCAAACAAAATATACATAACTCAGTACAATGATTTGTGATCACATTTTATCAATTGTCTCTAATTTCTGGTCTTACKAGGGTAACATAATATTTTTAAGTATTGTGGAGCCTTTTTAATAATTAGAGCTGAGTTTTAAAAATGTTGTGTGGTATTTTAAAAATAGAATCAGAGATTACTAAGAAAATGAACTATCCTGGATATTACATACCAGGACCAATGCTAGATAAAGAATAAGCAAGAATTGATGGAAGCAGCTGTTATTTCTGATGTCAGGAAATGGAAACACACTGGTTTTGATATTATCCCAGACTGGTATTGTGGATTACTTGGGGAAAAAGTGACAGTGTTAGAAAAGCTGACTTTGCTGGATCTGTAATATTTTGCAGGAGAACCACTTCTTGGTGTCAGATCATTTCATAGATTTTCAAGGATTTATGACAGTAGTTGCAGGGAAATGTTTATTTTTCCACAGTAAGATGRGCAAATCATATTTTATTTTTTTCTTYAGTGTCAACATGAAATTCCAGTTATCTACTGTTCAAGCACAGAAGTTATGCATACAAAAGCTTTCCTTTTAATATTGTTCCAGGCAGATGATTTAAAATTAAAACATTACTGCTAATAAAATGTATTTTGCAATGCTTGCTTTCTCAGTATGATATGGCTGGTATTTCACTGTGGCTGGTCTTCTSCTTTGCTGCAAATACCACATTTGTTACACTGTGGTGAGAATTTGTGTGGCAAGTAAAAATTCACTTGGTGAATTTGGTGAGATTTGCACCAAAAGGGTGTTTGTTCATTGATTGTCACATCATCCCCTTTCTTGCCAAAGTTCCACATTTAAACACAGGTCTCCATAAATTAAGAGCTGCTCAGGCAGCTCTCTTGGAGGTCAGAAGTAAGATGCTGTGGGTGTGAGGAGAGCAGAGGCACAGGAAATCCCTCTTGGTCCAGCTGAACACCAGCATGGCCTGGACAAAGCGCCAGAAGTAATCAGTCGTGTTGTGGGTTACCAGTTTAAGGATGAGCTCAGAACTCCCAAAATGGGTCAAGGAAAGGGCTGAGGGTGGTGTGCATCACCCTGCTGGCCTCCTGAGCACCTCAGGTCTGGTGTGGTGCTTAGTGGAGCCTGCAGCCAGTTCGGCATTGCCCTGCGTTGTCTCAGCAACTCGGCAGATCCTGGGTGTCACACTCTGCGGGAGAGGTGAACGGCACAGCCCTGCTCTCTGTTTGCTCCCAGATTTTCCTTCAGATTTTCTGTCTCCACTTCTGGAGTCCTTTACTGCTAAAGTCATGTAAGAATCTGTTATAGAGTTAAGCTGGCCAGGGTTGTGCTTGCAGGGCCTTTTCACACTGCAGACTGCTTATTTGGTGGTTATTTGACTATGATTGAAGAAAGTTGGAGGCACTGTACCAGCTGAGATCCTAACCTAACAAACTGATGTAGGTTTTATATCCAAGGATGATTTTGTTTCTCTTCTCCTTACAAGATCTTTRTTTCCTAAAGCATGTGGAGTACTAAAGCCACTCAAATCATAGCTCTTTTATAAACTRTGCCACTGGAAGTCCAGCAGAAAATCCTTAAAAAAATACTATGAAATTTCATTTTGCTTTAGCAAGTCAAATACTTCATGATGRAGTTCCTGGGGAGGTTGTTCACTCCAGCTTGATCAAACTGCATGTTCTTTTTCAGAAGTAATTTATACTCTACTTAAAATTCATACATTRAATAAATGTTAGGAGAAAAAAGTCAGATGTGTAAAATATCATTCTCAGCAGAGATGACGTATTTTCCTTTAAATCTCTTGTATTATTTTTATTTTTAAGCCAGTAATTGCMTGTTTAGCTTTTACCTCATATAAATTCAAGAATATTCAGTGAATTAATTCCTTTTGGCTTTTTTTGTTTGACCTAAATGGAACTAATCAGATATATATATAAGGACCAACAGTGTGTGAAACTCAGAATCAAGTTCCATTCAAACTTGCTGGGACTGAAGCAAAAATAGCYTTGTGCTAGTCCCTCACATAAAGGTGAAATTCAAACTATACTAGTGGTTATTTGGTTTCATAACTGTTTTTAACACACAAAATCCTGTCAGGAGTTAAGCAAGTGAGGATTTGTAATTTTTATGGCAACTTGAGAAACTAATGCCACTCATTTCTGTATTTTATCAGACTGTGGTAGCTAAATTTACCATATGTAATACATTTTGACAGTGTAGCTTCAGAAGACAAACTAAAGGGTGCATCTCACTGCAAGGTGCAGCTCCATTCATATCATCACAGCTCTAAATATCTTGGGGACTTCACCAGTAAAAATCACRGTGGTGTTAATGGGCTCCATGATTCTAGCAACAAGATGAATTTAAAAGCTTTTATGCAAATACTTTTTCTTTGTGAAACTATTTGGATCTTTTATTTCCCAGGGTTACTCAAAAGAGGAGATATGCCTTCAGAGATAKGGAACAGTTTGCCCATTCTTTGTACTATGGGGTCTGCCTGSCCTTAAGCAGTGTGAAGACTGCTCTGAGTTACAGCTGGTGCAGTGATTCCTTCATCATTAGCTTGCAGCTGAGAGTAGCTGGGTCAAAATGCAATTGTGCCTTTTCTCATTGTTCCCAACCTGCCTGAGCCCTGTGGCAGAGGCTCTGAGCAAGAGGTGCAGAGAGGGGGGCTCTGCCTCTGGGGACTGCCACTGCCTCTGGGGTGGCTTTGTACTGCTCCAGCCACATACACTGCACCTGTTTGCTGTGCCAATGATATGCACTTAGCAAATAAAGAAAACTAGAGTAGCTTATAGAATAAAGAAAATAACAGTACTTCCTTTTGAAGGGAATGGTGTACCATTCCCTTAAAAAAAATACTGTGAATAACTGAATCCAGAGACAACAATTCAATTACAAGTGCAACTACTCATGGCAACTAGTGGACTGAGATAGGTATTCTGCACACCTCTTCAGGGTTAGAAGTTGTGGGCTGGGAAACTGGCGGGGGGGGGGGRAAATCAACATCTTCATTGACTTTTATAAATGAAAGTAAATATTCCAAGTCTTCACTTAGCATCCATTCAGTTGTATTGTATTTAATTCTTATAGAGATGTTCTCTTTGCATTAGCAGAAAGATATTATTCAGAAACTAAGTCAGTATATTTTATTTTTTGTATAAGCAAACAGCAATAACCATCAAATGAATTTTTATCTTTTCTCTTTCATCCTTGCTGGGTTTTACCCTTAGGCAGTATTAACAAATATTCCCAAAGAAAGAAGTGCTACTGCTAAGGGACTCTTGTCACATTTTGTTGTAAACATTCTCCTGCAACTTAAGTTGGTAGTGAAATTGTTCTCTATTTTATTGAATGTAGATGTTCAGAGGTTCTTTCAAGGATTACAACTATGTGAGTGAATTCCATGGAAGTTGTTAAAAGTGTACTATCATTCCAAAAGCTTTGTATCAGTGAATATTTAATGTATGTCACAGGCATCTGTGAAATTCTTTATTTAGTGATAGGAGCAAAAAGACCCAGTATTGCTTATATTCTTGATTATATAATTAATTTTTCTGCAGGTTTACTTTCATAACCTCTTATTAACACTTTAATTAAATGAGATTCCCCCTCATTTGTTACTCAAATTATGATTAAAACCACCATACCTGCAAAACTGTGAGAGTAATGACAAATATCAATTTTGTAGATACAGAAGTATTCTCTAACACTCTGGTTCTTAATCCAAGTTTTTTCATTCTCATTGAAACTCATGATGCAAAATAATATGAAAATCAACTACAGAAGGGCTGGAAGGCAGATAAAATAAATCAGTAAAATTGAGTGCCAACAATTTAATCAGGATAATGTGTAGATAATACAGTGGAGAATGATTAAAACTAATCAACACTTTTTGCTATTTTTTTTAGTAAGCGCATTTTCTTTCCCTTTCTTCTCACAGTCACCCTTTTATGGGCAGTTACTCCTCAGTATTGTTCTCTTCAGACAGCTGTTACTATTTCTGTTGTTAATGCCTACTGTGGCTTTTGAGCAGTTCTGAAACAAAACAGAGGCATGGCTACTCTCGCCTTTCCAACTATTTTTGTCTCTTTGCAGTATTTGGTAATATAAATATCACTCGTTCTGTCTGTCTAAAAATACCATTATACAGCTTTATACAAATGTGATCAATATTGCTGAATCTACATGGACTTCGGGGGGGAAAAAGAAAGAACAAAATAATTTAGCTATTTATGATCCAAGATAGAATGAGACTCTCGTTCAAGCAAGGTTGTTTCTGTCCTCTTTTAATTTCAAAATTTTGGCATTGAGTCCCACATGTGCCTTTCTTCATGACTTACCCATTTGAAGTACCCCTTCTTTGGAGAAGGAATTTTCAGAATCTGTATGTGTAGTTAAACCTTATCATACCTAAAGAGTAAAACAAAAATCTTTAAGAAATGGAGCTAAGACCACTGTAATTAGCAATCCTGCTTGCAATTTTTACTTTGCCAGGACCCATAGACTTCAATTTTCTATGTTACCAATCCCTGAGAAAACTGTGCTTGTTTACCTATCTTAATGTTGTCATAGCTTGCAAATAGAAATTTATCATCTTCACATTGTCAGTTTGTCTCTGGGGATACAGARAATGAATGTAACCTCTCTACATCTTACAGACAGACACAGTCTGTGTGGTTTTGTTCCCCCCAGAACAAATGTAGTAGCAGATAAGGACATCCTTTGCCTTCAAAATAGCCTGTAATTATTTAGGATAGAAGGGACAAACTTTTCAGAGCTGTTTGCTATTTAGATACTTGAAGATTATTGGAATTTTTGAAGTTTTACCGATAACCTACTGAATTTATATCTTCATATGACTTTTAGCTATCTAGTAGTTCAGCCTCCAGTCATAACAACATGCAATTTTATTCCTCTGCTATCAGTATTTATTTTTTCCACTTGTAGCTGGAGTAGTTTGGTGTCTAAATTGGTGGAATTATGCCCCTAAATAATTGCATCTGTGATCACATTTGATTACAGGAAGCAGAATGTGCTCATGGCAGAGGAGATTAGGTTAAACTAATCAGTTCCCCAGTGACTGTCTCCTGGCAGTGCTTCCTTCCTAAATCCCATTTCAAGGGATGCCATGAATAAAAGCTGCATGGCTTGTGCAAGTGCTTTCTGATTTGAGGGGTCTGACGTGGGCTTAGGAGCAAGTCTGAACATTGTTCACCCTTGCCAAAAGCACGTGTGGGGCTCATGGTGCTTTTGGGTGCACTTGGTAGGGTGGCTGTAAGGCCAGGGGGAACTGGGGAGGGGAGCTGGAGGGTGTCTGTGCTGCTGCCTTGGGGTCTGCCATCCCCAGGGGGGAAGCTGGAATGGATCCTGGGCAGGCTGGGGAAACCCAGTGGGTCAGTCAGGGCTGGTGCAGCCCTGGAGGTGTCCTATGGGTGTAGATATACATGTGTGTATTTACTGGTATTGACAGAGGCTGTGTCTGCCCTCAGTGAATACCAGCAAATAAACCAAGAGCTGCATCCTCCAAGGACCTCTGGCCAGGCACGATAATCACAGGTCTGCTTCAGTGCTTCAGTCCCAGAGCAATGAGTCAGGCTGTGGCATTCCACAATTTAAAAACTTGTTATAGTGCAAAGTGCATGAGAAATAATTCACTGAGTTATTTTTATGCAGGAAAACCAAAGGGTTCTTGGTAAAAGGCACCAATATGACCAGAGTTGCATCTAACTAATATTTGTGCAGTGGTATGGCACACTGTTTGTATTCCTGCAACCATGCTGCTGAAGCAGTTTAAATTCAATAGTAACCTCAAACTTAATATAGTTAATCTAAATATTCTTTATTTGTCTGCAAAATATGGAGGGACAAAAGCAGTTGCTGTAAGCAATAGGTAGCCTGAAAAAAAAATGGGGAAAATTTTTTGCTTTTTAGACTATGACAAAAAGTTTCATTGATAGTTGATATTAATGATGTATGCAAGCTTTTTTTGTATTGTTGTGCATAATTAATAAAGGTACAAAGGAACCTGGAGTGGTTGCTTAGCTGCATTTTCTGAACACAGTAAAAATATTCTGAATATTGAGAAGATATCATTTGTTTTTTAAAAAGATTTTAATGCATTATTTTGGAATCAGGATTATCCTCTGTCATCATAGTGAGATTACTAGCAAAAATAGTTAACTTTTTTAATGAACCATGTAATGAATCACATTTAAGAATAATATGAGACTAAAATTGACCTCCAAATCAATGCTTTCAATCTTGAATGTATTTTCAGAAAATCCAGTCAAGTTCAGTGAAAATTTCCATCTGTACTTTGAGTACCAGGCAAGCAGCAGGGATAGACAAATTCTAATTTAGACTGCTGGTTTGGAAAATTTAGTTTTTCTTATCACCTCTGTGACTGGCAATAAACCACACTTCTTTCTTTCCTTCTTTATCCTGTGGTTATTGCATAGGCTTAGCAATCCAAAAATTGATATTTATTCAAAATTCACCTTGATTTCTAGCAGTGGTTAGCTCTCATTCATTAATTTGCTCAATTAAGTCAGTTTGTAAMAGTGAAAGCAATGCTAGTAAAAGCTATTCACTGTATTATCAAGCAGTCACTGGATAATAATACTAGACAATTACTGCTGGTCCAGAGCATATTGCCATAATTTCTGTTCAAAAAGGTATATGGTTTTAGACTGTGGATCAGGAAATTAAGAGTGTTAAATGTGTGGTAGGCACATAGCACTCAGCCTTCAAGCTTCCTAATAGACTTAAAAGTCCCTTGATAAAAGGCAAAACATTTCCTCCATTAAGGAGGTGTTGGAACAGTCTGTGCAGTGCATGTTGTGCATCCTTTGAGGCTTTCAGGACTTGTCTGAATCAAGCCCTGCTAACGTGATCCAACCTCATAACTGACCATGTTTTTGAGCAGGAGCTTGGACTACTCCTAAGTTTTCTTGTGGTTCTCTTCTCTGGGGTGATTTACGTTGCCATTGGCTRTTTGAAAACACTTCTCAGAAAAGGAGACGTGAACTGCTGTAGGTAAACTAAGTAGAAGCTAGAAAGTGATAAATTCTGATTATTCTCAAAGTCAAAAACTTCAAAGCTTTCACTTTATGTTGTCTTTTTACTTAAATCAGTGTGTCCTATCAGAATGGAAACAATAGCTTCAGGATAAAGTTTCTTATAGGACTTTCTGACCCAAATTCAAGACCATGGAGTGTTAAATAGGCCACAGTTACAAAAGTATCTGACAAAGTAATCAAACTGCATATTGGATAGCACTGTGGTTGTTGATCACATGTTGCTTGGAGGAAGAAGTCCCACAAATTTATAACATCACCACTGTTTAAAACTTTAATCATTTTTATTGTCATTCTTTAGAGAGATTCTGGTGCTATCTCTCATAAAGGTGACAGACTGCCTTGTATTTCTTTGGGTTTCTCTCCATTTTGATGTGTTTAATCAGTGTTGAGTTTCTTTACTATGRCATTTTTTTTTTTTTTGCTGCTGTTTTTCAGCTTCTGTACTTTCCCCCTAGCATAGCTTGAATCAATTTATGTAGCAACTGCAAAAATGCTGAAGAGGATTATTTTGGTAGACTTTGTTAGTATAAAAAAATAATAGTAAAGGAAATATGAACAATATGGAGTTACTTGTTAGCAGTACACTGCAGAATGGATGCATTGCGTAAATACAAGTAGTTAATTATTAGGATATTTCAACAGCTTAAATGTTTTCCTTCTTGAATTTTTAATGTAAGAATAGAACATGAGGCACTAGTAACTAGGATTATAAAAAAGAAATGTTGGATATTCCTCTTGCTTTCCCCACATAACTGAAAAGATTGCTGAAGTGATGTAGCTGAAGGTTCTTTGTACTGTTAAAAATTCCCTTATGGCAAAAAATTAAAACAGAAATATTGCTTTCTTTGACTGACACCTAGTAGATACATTTAGATACATGGTCATAGAGAAACAGCATTAAAAGAAGATCTTAAGTAAATTCTTGTGTCAGTTGTAGATTGTCAAAACAATATCAATTAAATTGTGCCAGTTATACCTAGTAATATGTCTTCTCAAAAGTTATTCTTGTAGGTGGGGCATATGTTGTTATAGTGTATTTCCATCCCTATTTATTGCAATGGAGAGATTGGGCAGATTGGTACAGATGCTTTTGTTATGAACTCACCTACCTCCACTTAGAGAACATCTGGATGTCTTGGTGGTGTCAGCTACTCCGTCCCTCTATGTCCACATTAAATATAAATCAAAACTCAGGTGACATGGTGTTTAAAACCCTTTGGCTCTTGTTGTGTGAACTTTCAGTCATTGATGCAGCTTGTATTCTAGAGAGGGTTTTGTTCAGGATGATACAGAATATCTGTACCAGCCAAACACAAAACTATCTTGCTACGGTTCTGGAAAGAAGTCAGCAACAGTGTAACTCAAGTGCTTGCAATTCGTGATCATAACAGCGGTAATTCATAGAGTACAGCAAGTTGTAGAAATACTAAATAATATAAAGATGTTTATAATCACTGGTCTTTATGAAGGCTCTGCAACTTTTGTAAATTTATCCTGTCTATGCTCCATTGGCTCGTGTCATACATACTTAACTTCATCTGTACAAAGCTGGTCCAAGCGAAACAGGTCAAATCCTTTGCGTGTTCATTGAACAACTGTAGGTAATTTCACAGGACATAAAGGAAACTGGGGCTGTATGGACAGGAACATTTGGAAAGCAAGAGAAAATCTTCAGGTAGTACACAAAGTGGCAAAATCCAAAAATTCCTGGTTTTCTGGTCTTCCAGATTGCTATGTTGCAATGGTTTCCATATAACATGATTTAGAGAATCAAGTCTTGAAGCTGTAAATTTGCAGTAAAATTTGTGGCAATTAAGGAAAAGCTCTTTTCTACCAAGAGATTCCTACCATTAAATACTGTAGAATTTAAGTTTCACAGATTTACCCCAAATGAGGCTATCAGGGTTCTGCTGTGTGAGTCTGACATGACACAGTACCATCTAATGGAATCCACGGCAGCCTATCAGGTCAGGGGCTTTCTTTAAAAGGGAGGGCTTCTGTGCTTTACCATGAAGTGGAATAATGAATGTTATGAATATCATGAGTGGGTATTCAAAATTAATGGAAGTCAATAGAATTTCATMTGCCTTTTTGTAAATGCTCTTTATCTTTCTTTTTTTTTTCCCCTTTGTATTTTTCCTCTTTCTTTGTTATAATGATTTTCCACACTAGATGGCAGTGCCTTAGCACTAGTGCATGACAGGGGAATTGATTTGATTTATCCAGGAGGGAAGAAATCCTTCCGTTTCATGTTTCCTTCTACRTACATAGCTTAAAGAACTGCAGGTGGGAGACTGGATTTTGATGAGCCACATGGATGGGTAAAGAAAAATGCAAATTTTCCCCCTTTTTCTTTGTACAAATGGAAGTCTATTCAAGCTGATCGATCCAGGCTGCATTGKCTGGATGTGAGATGAACTGGGGCTGTCCCCAAGGAATTGCATTCATAGGAACTTCAAGTGAAAAGCTTGTATTGAGATAGAGCTGAGAGTGCAGCCAGACTCTGAGCAGATTGCCTCACAGTTTTGAGCCATATGTTGTCTATACTGAGAAGTCAGTGAGAGAAAACACAGCTTCCTTCTCTTTCCAAGAAAACCAAGTGCTGGAGGGGTGATGGTGGAGAGCTGAGAGGTGCTGGGGTGCACCTGGATATTGCTGTTTTAGTGCTGGAATACTGCCTGAGCTCATAATTCCACCCATGCACTGGGATGCAATCCTGGATTGCACGTGAGTTGAAAGACTGGAAGTTTACTGACTTAAAGTATTTTAACTRAAAGGTTGTTGGAATGAGGATTGAGGGGACACCATGATTAGATACAAATGGGCTCTGGAAGAGTAAATGTGGCAGTAATAGGTGAAGGCTAAAAGCTGGAGGTTTGTAGTTGGAGTTCAATTTTAAATTAGGAAACAATGTTTAAAAGTTATGGATGAGGTCCTTGAAAACAGAGGGTTTTTGAAACAAGCAGGTGTCTCTATTCATATTTTCAACCTTCTTGAAAGAAAGCTTCCAGTTAATCCTCTGAAAAGAGCTGACAGGAATTTTTAAAACAATGAATACCAAGAGATTCTGCACTGAAGACAAAAGAAATAGACATTTCCTTATCAGGAGAAATTAAATACCTTAAATACAAGAGTAGGAAAAAAGAGAAGAGACCTGACATAGGATTGATTGAGTGTTTGAGAAATAGCTGCAAGAAAGAAGGTATAAAAGCACCTGAAAAAACCCCCAAAAATTAGTTCAAGAGTTGTCAAAGACATTTTCTCTTTGTAAAATTTATGAAGAGTATTCTCAYTGTATGGTTTGTTAAAAAATAAGATAGTTTCAAGTTTCAGTCCAATTTATACTTCACAAAGGTAAATTTGATGCAATACCTTCACCTTTTTCATTGGAGTTAAACATTTAAGAATCTGGAAGGCTYTTGCCTGAGGCTGGGAAGCATACTGCCATGAATACATTTTCTTAAAGAAAATTTAACTTAACTTGGTGTCTCCTGGGACCTCACTGCATGCAGCTTCTGCCTTATTTATTCAGCTTTATTTTTTGCTACATCACTCCTGAATGAGTTGGATAAAACCAGATTGAAATACAGGAAAACAAATTTTCTTTTACTTTTTTACTGTCTCTGTCATAGCTGAAATTTCATTAATACTGCTGGAAGGAAGGCAGGCCAAATAAATGTTTATCAGTCTTCTAGTGCAGCATTCACAGAAACTGAATTTTTTTTCAAAATATTCTGCTATTTGCTGTCACTTTTTGCATGTCACAGAAAGTGATAGTCCTGTCTATAATTTATTACATAACTCTGCCAGAGCAGAAGATGCAGATGGCTTACTATAAAAATGCAATTCAAATTATATTTGATAGTGCTGCTTAGATGATTCCTTGCTAGTTAGGGGAAGCAACAAATGGTTCTAAGTTGAAATTTGGTGTGGGAAAATGAGCTTCAGTCTTGGGGCAGTTATRTGGGAGGTAGAAGTTGCCGGTTCTTTAAATCAGAGAGAACAAATGATTGAATATAGACTTCCCACCTCCCAGATGAGTTTCCTAATCKCTAGGTTAGATTGTCAAGGAAGGTGCCTATTCATTTTGCAACAGCGATTTTGTTCTTTCTGAATTTGAATATAAATGTCTTCCCTCAGAGATCCTCATAAAACAGAAACTTGCCTTCCAATTAGGCTTCTTCACATCAGTAGAAAGAATGGCACAGATTTGTTTGAGAAAAAATTATTTATATGGACAGTATTAGGCAGAAGTTTGAACTTGGGAATGTTAGTTGTTGATTGTTTTTGTGTTCCGTTGTGGTTGGTTCTCTTTCATCTTGTGGTGGATGGTAAAACTGGGATTTTCCCATGGCACAAGGAATTTCAGTCTTCCGGAGCACACAGCTTTCGAGACTAGGTTATAGAGAGTATTCAGAGGTAGGGAGGCCCACTGGATACCTGTAGCCATTTTGTAGACATTTTCATCTTCTTTTTTAATCAGCCATGCTCAGCACTTYGCAAAACAGAAGGAACTCTCTTTTTTTTTGTTCATGCAAGCTGAGAGCAGTTCCCTCTAACAGATGATTTTTATCTTGTTCATATGCTCTGATTGAATCTGAAGAACAAATGAATGCCAGGATACTTTGAACCACCCAAATGATTTGTCTTTCCTCATATTTATTATTTAATTGAAAGCAGGAGGTTTGTCTTCAAGAATTGGATTTTGTAAGCATAAGGATTACCCTTATTTGTTAAATGTAAACACCTATGATTAAAACTTCCATTTCCTAAAAAAACCATTGTGCTCTTCTAGATTGCTTTCTTGGGTTTACTCTGGCTGTGTTCCTGAAAAACCAACCCAAACAAGATGCCAACTCTGTCCAGTTTTGRTAAGCAGGCATTCATGAAGGTGTTCTTTTTAGCTAGTGCTGCTTATGGGTTTGTATTGCTGCTTCCCCATCCCACTATTTTGTTTGCCTCCTTCTGGTTCTGAAAATGTAACTTCACCACAGGAACAGGAGAGCTGCCGCTCTTGCCAGATTAATGTTAGAACTTCTCATTGTGGCTTTTTTATGCCATCTTCTTGGCCAAGTTTTGTGGACTGCCCTTGAATTATTCCAAGAATTGSCTGGAAGATATCCTTCTGACTCACTGGACTTTAGAGAAGCATCTTAATAATGAATTCCTTTTGAATGGCTTTTCTTGTCAGATACTCTTGCAAAATAGTCATTAAGTACTCCTGATTTTTGCCTCCTCTCCCTTACTTGGACAGATACAGCTTCTTCTGTTTCCATTACAGAATTATTTGCATTGGAAGTGACCTTAATGAGRGGGACACCTTTCACWAGACCAGGATGCTCAAAGTCCCATCCAGCCTGGTCTTGAACACTTCCAGGGGTGGGGCATCCACAGCTTCTCTGGGMAACCTGTTCCAGTGCCTCACCATCCAYGTGGTGAAAAAATTCTCCTAAATATTTCATTCTCATCTAAACCTATCCTCTATTAATTTAAAGCCATTCTCCCTAGTGCTATCATTAGAGATTCTTGTAGGAAGTCCTCCTCCAGCTTTCCTTCAAGTCCTCTTGAAGTACTAGAAGGTGTTACAAAGTTCTCCCTGGAGCCTTCTTTTCTCCAGGCTGAGCAACCCAAACTTTCTCAGCCTGTCCTTCTAGGAGAGGTKCTCCAACCCTATGATCAGCTTGGTTCTGGACTTGTTCCAACAGTTACTAAAGGCTACTAAAACCTCACTACAAAAGGCTTACTTTTGTTTATGTATTCTGAATTAGATGCATGGAAGAAACACCAACAAGTTACTCTCAAGATGTCAAAACAACAAAAAATACTTTACTCGCAATAAAAAATCAGAAAATCAGACAACTTTGTCAAAAGCTTTTGAGCAACATTCAATCAACTTAAAAYATTCCACAAAACATTAGATTAGCCCATTCAACTCCAAGTCTGTCTGACTAGGCTTCTCAAACTGTTACTCAAAATTCTGAGAAGAGGTAATTAGAAAAAGAAAAAGACAGAAAAGGTACAGAAAAGAACAAACATTAACTACTACCCATGATTCCAGTTGTGTTTAGCTGATAGAAATATCAAGAGGAGGGAGGATTAAGATGTACAGGATGAGATTGACTTTCTAGGCTGTGGATGCACATTGCTGGGTCATGTTGGTCAAATTCCTCTTYAGGGGCTTATAAATTAATTTATTATACTTTCCACTGTGATACTGTTTTTGTTTTGCATTTCTTTTCTCAGTTTTGGGGGGTTTTGTGTGCATTTTGGTGTTTTTGTTACTGTTAATTAAAACAATAACAAAACCACCAAATGTTTCCTCATATAATTTTTTCCGACTAGAATACGTTGTTCTGCCAGCAGTTGAAGACTSTGAGATTTTTGCATTTAGTCCAGTCTATCACATAAGATTATCACGTAAGATTTCATTTCTGACAAAGTTAAAACTTTTAGAATACATCAGCTTCAGTTGTTTCTTAATTGTCTTTGTTTTCTCATTTCCATCATGCCACACAAATGGAAAACAGCTGGTTCCCTTGTTGACATTCTTCAAGTGTTACTTCCTATGGTCACATGCTGGTCTAAATAAATGCAAGTTTTTGGGTGGCACAATAGAAACAAGAGATTGGTATTTCCTTTATAAAATGCTATGCTTCCTTCTTTTTCTTTCAATTCATAGCTTGTTTTTTTTTAATAGGGGCTGAATTACATAATTTCACTGTTTATGTTTTCTTAATTTACTGCATTTATGAGTAAAATTCTGCAGCATACTCAAAATAATTTACTACTTTTGTTTGCTGCTGTAGATCCAAATCCTCAGTCCAGCTAAAAAAACTGAGTTGTTTGCTAGAAAGAAGCTTCAGATCCAACTGGAGAAGTGAGAAACTTCTTCTGTGGTCTGCAGAGCTCTGTGACTACRTTCTGCTGGGGATCTACAACAATAGCCAGATTAGCATTTTTCAGGCTGTCATTTCAACTGCCCTGGGGTATTCACAGTCAGTACACTTGGTCAGCAGCTTGTGCAGCTGATGCATAAGGACCCTTTCTCATCAGGTGCAACCACTTCTCTAAAAAATTTAGAAGGGAGATTATGGGCAGGAAGATACCTTGGGATGTCCAAGTTCCCATCAGCYCAGCTCTCAGATGAATGTTTTCTTTCTGCACAGGCATGTGCCTGCACCAGGTAAGTCAAGGCAAGTGTTTGGGTCTGTAGTTTCCCGTGCAGGCTGTGACTATTGAAATTGGGTCATTTTTGTTTATTTAGCAAATGCCTGTTTCCTTCAGATGTGTAGCAGTTATGTCACTGTTTTAATGTGGAGACCCGAGGATTGACWCAGAATACTACTCCAAAGTTGATGCATGTGGTAAATTGTGGCTGGCCTTGCAGTGCACAAGTAATAAAACTTTATGCATTTTTATTTCTTAAGACAGACGCACATACAAAAAGTAGGAAAATTATTAAATAATAGCTGATAAGATGTTGGAGTCTATATTTTTTGCCTTTTTCTTTTTTTTTTTTTTGCTACCTTTCAGGAAGTCAGAGAATTTATGTAAGTGTACTGTCTAATGTTAGGAGCAAAGGTGCTGAGGTAGATGTTCTTCCTACTGTTYGAGGCAAGAACTTACAAAACTGAAATGTAATAATATCTGTGCTAATATTGCTACATCATTATGTAGCAAATTTTCTTGTCTTTAAAAAAAGCTTCTAAGAAGCAAAAGGGAAAATGGCCAATTTTCCTCAACTTAAAGCTTTTCTACTAAAAGAATTTTAAAAGCTATCCTAAAAGTTAAACAACTAACGGCTATTTCTGTTATTTGTACTGTATCCTGTGGACTTGATTTTCCAGTTTTAGGTCTGTAATTTTAGCATTGCCTCATAGTCGTTTTAGCTTTGTGAATTTTTATATTGAAGTGAGTGTTTATGGAAAATACTGTTCTCTACAAAGATGACAAGAGAATCKTGAAGCCTTAAAATTCAAGAGGAGTTGTCTGAGGGGGAAGGGAGCATCATACTCAATCATGCTATTTCTTAAGAAGTCAACAACAAAAGACACAGGATATTTATCTGAAATGATCACAGCAGTGTATWCAGACAGAAGGCAAAAACAGATCTGGCATTTTAATTTAAGATGGCTGGTCCTGTGGAACTTGTTTACCACTATTAAAATTATYCCTTTTCTTCCTTTGGAAGCTTGTTACAGTTTGGGATGCTGCATGCTGGCATGGGCTGTGCCATTCCCCACTTCTCTATTTCTGACCTTTCTGTACAGGGAGTAGCCTGGGGTGGTGCTGTCTCTCCTGGGGCAGACATGGGCAAAGCAGGCTGATGTCTGAGGAGGGGCTGTGGGATCCTACTTAGAGTCAAAAACTCAGGGCAGACACAGAAGGCTGAAAACAAGAGAAGGGCAGGATGAGAGAAAGCATTTTCATTTTCTAAATGGCTAAGAATGACTTGATTGATCAGCTGCTAATACAAAACCCAGAACACAGTGAAGTCACAAGTACATTCCTCTTGGACTTTGATGGACGTGYCTGATATTTATAATTTTGGGTCTTGGTGTACTCGCTTTCCTCTTTGACATTCTAACTATCAGTGGAATTAAATCATGTAAAATGAAATATCCACCCTAAAACAGTCTCTTCCTTTAGCTTTAATCTATACCTTTTAGTACCAGTCACTATTTACTGCATCAGAGACCAATTGAAAAATCTTTCGAAGCAGCTAAAGATTTATTCATTGCCATAGACAAAACCCCAATTCCTTCATGTTCTTCCCAAATGACATTATAGATTTTCCTCCATTCTTAAACCACATATTATGTGTTTTTCCTCCTTTTTGTTTGCATTTTAAAATCATTTAAGTTGGGGGTGATGTTAATTTTTATTTGAAGCATTTGCCAAAAATCCTTAGGCACGGGTTGCTGAATTTGTACTCCAAGTGTGTAATTCTCCTTTCCCTGAATGAAGGGTGGAACTTGTTTCTGAGCATAATGGTTCTTAGGAAAATAAATAATGAATGCTACCTCACACCTCTGCTCATCTTACAAAGGATTTCAAATCTTCCTGAAAGACTTGGCTCAGTGTTGAATTTGGCAGTGTCAGGTTAACTTCATGATCTTAAAGGTCTTTTCCAACCARAATGATTAAGTGATTTTATGACGTTTGATTTTCTAGTAAATGAAAATGTGAAAAGAAAATGAAAAAAAAAACCAAACCAAAACTGCCTATTAAGTTTCCATAGTAACATGTATAGAATATTTGCAAAAGTGTGATTTTATTACATGCTTCTGTTGTCTGGTATGAATAGATCAGCCTGRCATAATGAATTTTGCTTCACGTTTTACTGAATTCTGGCTCATCATGGCAATACAGGCAGCAATCAGTGTGACGTGCAGATGAAGGCAGTTTAACTTCTCTCTGTCACAGAACTTTTATTCATCTACTGCATGTATTTAATGGATGAGCCTAGTGAAGAGAGCTGCRACATTTAGCTTCATGTTGTTACAGTTCTATTAGGAAAAACAGCATAATATGTAARGTTTGAAAACCTGTTTCCTTTCCTTGACTATTGGTGTTGTTTATCTTTGTGTTTCAAAATTGCTAATATTTGTTGCCCAGTTGGTGAYGTTGGCTTATTCTGTTTTCTGGAAGTGCAATCCCTGTAAAGTAATAACTCTGGGGCTGCAAATAGAGCAGTGAGCCACAAACCCACACATTCATGGTTGCTTAAGTAGTTCTGCTGAGGAAGACTATGAAGGATTAGCTCCAACTKAGGTCTGCCAGGAATCAGTCTCAGTCTGATTCATTTTTTGCTTTAAAGAGTATGTAAATTAATGGGACACAATRATAGTTTTATTTCTGTGAGCTAAAATATAATTGATCATATCATTCTAATGTGGTCTGCAAAGATTAGAGATTCTCAAGTCTTTCTAGTGTGGCTGTGTGGGAGTGGAGTGATGGATATTSCTCTTATCACATGATAGGTCTTCCTTTCTGCAGGTTAGTAGTGAATCTTAATTTTRTATATAATCCTGCATCTCCTTTTATAGGAAAGCAATCRATTATCCTACAGAACTGGGTGAGGTGGATTACTTCCCCTCTCAATCCTCATTTRGGAATACATTCTGTATCTTAAGACCAAGGGTAAAGACAAAACAACAGATTTCCTCTAGTAACCCATTGAGAAACCTTTAGCTTTTTCTTTTACTGTTTTCTCTGTGCAACTTCCAGCTTTACTAGTTGGCTTGTAGGAAAGTAGGATGCAAGTCTGGGAGTGATGTTTCAGATTCTAAAGAGCTGATMTTTTCCATTAGTAAGTAAATATTCATCATCCTTAATCAATTTAAATGTACATCTGCATGAATTTAAGAACTATCTGTTTGTTCACTATCACTACTTGTATTGGTTAGAAAACACTTTAAAATGTCCAGACTTCACTTTAGTCAATTTATTCTTTTTAAGTGCTGCTGCTGCTTCAGTTTACATAGGTCTTCTTCCATTAAAAGAGCAATCAAGTATTTTATGTGTTTTGCTTTGCTAGGATGCACAAGATATGATTTTTGTCTTGTGCTGCTATTTGATTTCTCTGATCTCTAGTAGATTTATTTTCTGCATCTGATTCTATTTAATTGCTGATTTTCTGAAGAAAGAGAGTATTGTATAGATTACGTTTAATGAGTTTTTATTGTTGCTGTGGCTTTTACACATTTTAGGATAATATCCATGATTTTCACAAAGCCAAATCATGCAGACATCATTTTATCTGATTAGCTAGTCATGTCTTTCACTTGYCTTGTTTTCTTCAGATGAGAAATTTCTTGTCATTAACACAGCAATCAGTTCACTTGGTAGTAATAYCACATTTCACCCCATTACATTTCACACTACTTTGATTCTTTCATGATCTTCTAGTCCTAGCTTATTAACTTGTCTGAACCCTCTATTGTTGGGAAGGTTTTTCTTGATCTCTTCTGTTTCTGGGTGTTTTTTTCTTGTCTATGAACTGCTCTGTCTTTTTATCACCATGCTGCAACCATGCTGCAACCTCCACAGCAGGATAGTGTGGGCAGGTAAATGCAAAGCTGCTTTTTTTTTTTTTTTTTTTTTAATATAAAATTCACAGAATCACAGAATCATTTAAGTTGTAAAGGACCTCCCAGATCATTGAATCCAACCTTTGACTTTGTCAACTAGACCATGGCACTAAGTGCCACATCCAGTCATTTCTTGAACACCTGCAGGGATGGTGACTCCACCACATACATCCCTAGGCAGTCCATTCTAATCCTTAACAACCCTTTTTTGTGAAGAAATTTCTGTTGATGTCCAACCTGAACCTCCTCAGGCTCAACGATGAGGCTATGCCCTTTCATCCTATTTCTGGCTGCCTGGGAGGAGAGACCAATCCCCACCTGGCTATAGCCTCCTTCCTTTCAGGTAGTTGTAGAGAATGATAAAAACAACCTTCTTTCCTCCAAGCCAAAAACCCCCAGCTTCCTCAGTTACTCCTCACAAGCCTTGTGCTCCAAAGCTTTCCCCAGCTCCACTGCCCTTCTCTGGACACACTCCAGCACCTCAGTGTCTTTCTTGTAGTGGGGGGCCCAAACTGGACACAGGCTTCGAGGTGCAGCCTCCAGTGCCAGGTACAGGGGGACAATCTGGTCCTGCTCCTGCTGGCCACACTGTTGCTGACACAGGCCAGGATGGCACTGGCTTTCTTGGCCACCTGTGCACACCCTGGCTCGTGTTCAGCAGCTGTCACCAGCACTCCCAGGCCTGTTCCTGTGAAGCAGCTTTCCAGCCCCTCTATTCCCAGCCTCTAGCACAACCCTATGTTGGAGGTTGTTGTGACTCAGGTGCAGGACCCGGTTCTTCTCTTTCTATAAACTATTTCTTAGCATTTGGTTTTAGTGGCTACTTGAGGGGGATAGTCCAGATACTTTTTCATATTGCTTTAGATCCACTGTTGTTTGTCATACTGTACAGATGTTTTGACATTCAGTCTTCACTGGTGATTTTTTGCATTATTTTATAGGAATGTAAACCTGTATTTGTTTAAAAAATATAGGTTTAGTGTTGAAGAATACATTTAAGAATAAATTTTGGACATCATACATATATGTGTGTGTGCATGTAAACACATATATATCTGATCTCAACACCTAAGGTTCCGAAATAAATTTGGGAGTAAAGATTCTGGGCAACAAAAAATCACTGACTGGCATTTTTTTGGTTGTGCAGCAAAACATCAATATCTTATAAAACACATCTACTTTTGATGTGTTTATTCCATCAGCATATAGCACTGACAGGTGCAACAGCTGACATTCTCATTAATCTCACTTTATTTTATGCAGAATTACAAGCAAATGTAGATAAGAGCTGCTGAGTATGGGATTTCAGAAGTTTCTTTTTGACTGTTCTGGTGCATAAACTGCTGAGGGTTCTGTAGTTATAAAGTCTTGTGTTCTAAGAATCTAGAAAGTGCTTAATATTGCTACTGATACATATTTTTTTAATAGAGGTCTCTTAAAAAAAAAAAAAAGAAGAAGCTGGGTTATAGAATCATAGGATGGTTTGGGTTGGAAAGGGTCTTTTAAAGGGCATCTATTCCAACCCACCTGCAATGAGCAGGGACATCTTCAACCAAATCAGGTTGCTCAGAGCCTGTCCAACCTGATCTGGGTGACCTGTTCCAGTGTTTCACCACCCTCATTGTAAAAAAATCTTTCTTAGCTCTAATCTAATTTGACCCTTCTTCAGTGTAAAACAATTACCCTTGTCCTATTGCAACAGCCCTCCTAAAAGTTTATCCATGACACCAAAATAAATAATGCAGTTTGACTTGGAATCTCAATATAAGCTGAACACAGACACAAGGGTTTCTCCAGGTATTTTTTTTTTTGATTTTTATAAGCTTATTTTTCTATTACTGGTAACTAGGAATCTTTAATTATACCATTAAAATGTGGCTTGAATAATTTGTTACATTCATGCTTTTCATGATTTAATACTTGCTGCTCTGTGGATAATTTTGTCCCCTAGCTTAATATGAAATTACTTTAATTATATCTTGAACTCTACTTTTTCCCCTTATTTGATGCTAAAGATATCCATTGGAAAGGGATGCTACAATTCTGAGAAAAAATTAACTGACAAATTTGATACCTGCTGTGAGTGTTTTGAGAACTGCTCCCAGCTGTGGCATTAATATTGCATTGTTTATTAGGAAGGTGACTTGAAGGGTTATTGCAAGTTAAAGGCCAGGGTAATCACCCACTGAGATAACAGCAACATATTTCTTTGTAGAAAATTATTGGTCTAATTATGTTTTAAACTGTGCTTTTATCTGTGGTAGCCATACAACTACATACACTGGGGTTAAAATGATTTTACATTATGTTTTTGGCTCTAAATTGTCCTGGATTGAAATATATTTTAAAATTTTTACATAATAGCCTGTKGCCTTGGATTTGGATATTGTTACTGAACTTTATTGTCATGATTCAAGAAAATTAGCTGCATAGAATTCTTGAACATTTGAATGTTTCAAAAGTAAAGTRTGCTTTTTTGGTGGGTTAAAGAATGGTACTAATTACATTATTTTTTAAACATTAGTAATTTGAAGGGGAATTTATAAATTTAGCATGTGTTAGAATGAAATGCRCACTCTAGGTTGTAGACTGTCAGAATTCTACATTTCCCAGGAGTAAATAAAAACATTAAAAGCCTAYTTAGTCAAGTTGGCTGAAACTTCCACGGCAGATTTGAGTCACATTGTATATTTCATAGTGATTCCCAAAGCTTGTAGTAAAAATGTTTCTAAATCCTATGATTGAAGCTAAACAAGATAGGCTGACAGCAATGTCTGTCACCAGAGACAATGAAAGTACAGTGGTATGAGAAGGTAAAAAACAGGAATTAGTATTATTTCTCTTGGTGAATATTAGTAATAATTATTTTCAGACTTGTTTAGTTCCTCACAGYTGAAGATTTTAATGCACTTTAAATATATGATTTAGTGCTCATAACATCTCCAGAATGTGTGAGATTACCAGTTCTTTTAAATAAAGTATAATGCAATCAGAAAATAAAATACAAATCTGCAAAACATTTCTAAGGGCTACATTAAGTATGTGAGAAACTGGAAATTATAGTGCTTCACAGAATCAAACCACAGGTGAGGAATTACATGAATAAATTTAAGTGTTTGAAAAAAAAGGAAAGAAGAAAAAAACTTCTAGTCTTTTCAGGGCAAACTAGTTCTCCATGCTGAGCTTTTGTAAAAAATCAAAAGCTAACAGTTGCAAAATGACAGGCTAAAGCAGCATCCATAATACTGGGTAAAGTCATTATGAGAAGTGTTATCTTAGCTGAACAAGCAGCTAATGCTCTGAAGATTTCAAGCATTTGAGCGTCATTCAGTAAACAGCAAATGGCAAGGAAAAACTACACTTTGCTTGTTGTAGACACTGTTAGAGGTGACATGTTWTAGAAATGGGCTGAGCTCATCCAGATACAGTCAACTTTTGATTATCCAAGGGTAAATCTTTGGTTATTTATTTGGTTAGACTCAGGGTTCAGTGTGCCGTGGATGTGGAGACTCCGGAGCTGGCTCTGCATGAACTGGTTTCATTCCAGGAGAAATGCAGGCATGCCCAGGCTGAGTGCACAGTACATTTTTGACTGCTTGCTGGGTGCCAGCTGGGGGATTTCCCYACTCCACAGTCATCAGCAACACTGCCCTTTCCCGCTGCACCTTTGCAGTGTGTTCTTATCACTGAGTTTTACGTTTGTCTTGCACTGTAGTGACGTTGTGTTACCCAGATTTTCCAACCCCTTCAGAGTGTGAGAGTGTATAATGAAGACCTGATGATTGCCTGCTGTTTTCTCTTGACATTTTTTATGTACCAATTTGCTAGGAAACTACATTAAAAGTAGGAATGAAATAAAAAATGCTAATTTCAGAGTTATAACTTGTTGTGACTTTAAAATTAGGCTTACTGCTGTGTTTTAGTGATAGATTCATTATCTCTTCTAGAGTCAAAAAGACATTCCTACTACTATTTACTTAGATGTTTTGTTTGCCTTTGCCTTTTGGTACATGTTGAATTTAAAGCATTCCTGCAATGTAGTTCTTCTGCACAAAATTAATGACTGTCCACTTCAGAACTTTGCATGGAGTAGATGTACTCTGCAATAAATAGGAGGTAGTATGAGATTTAAATCTAGTATGGYTTTATTTACCTCTTTTTCACAACAAGTTCCATTTTGTTGTATTTCCACATCTACATTCAGAATTCAAAACTTTSCATTAGTTGTTTTCAATGCTTCTCCATAACATGCAGTGCATTTTGGAGTGCCAATTGTACACATATGTTCACATATGTAATTTTTGTCTGTGGACTATATTTAATACTAACAGAAGGCATCATTGGCACTGTCACACCAATTGATTCTCAACTACAAAATCCAGTCTGTCTCTTGTGAGWTGGCATTCTATTTATAGACTATAATAGACACAGTCATTTGGGAGTAGTCTAATGGAAATCTGCTTATGAGAAGTACTTATGTTRCTATTAAATGAAATTGTATATTTTACTAACATTACATAGGTTTTGAGCTATCTTTTTGCTAAGACCAAAATTTCAAATGCTTAGCAYGGCCATTTATGTTTTAATTATAGTCCAGTGTCTAAGATCTAACCAAGTTAATGGAAAAAGCTTTACATTTTTTGATTAGTAACATGGTGGAAAGTGTGTCAAAACTCTGCACAGGATGACTTTACCTACCAGGCTAAAGCTTTAGAATCTTTCATACTCTTTCTGTGAAATGTCTRTAATTGAATTCTTGGTCAATCAAAGGCATGATATCTGTAATCATACGATRTCATTTTTTTCATCAATATCATCAACTGCCTCACAGAGAAATGCAAAAGTGTAATATTACTATCAGTGAAATCATGTGAAGTACATATCTGAAAGGTTAAAATCTACATTTTCACTATTTCTGCTGGGGAGTAGCAGAAAAAAAAATTAAAAAGAGTGAGCTTTTTGAAAAGTAATATTTTCCTCTGGCCTTTAGTTCCACACAATATGCTAAAATGATAGCTGCTTTTGAAATACCAAGCACATTTTTCTTTGAAAGATTTCCAGCCTTTTTCATCTAATATGTAATATCAAGCTTCTGTTGAAATGGAAATGAGCTGGTATCAGKATTTTTGCTTATTAGTCCACCTGTACTTCAACACACCTGCATATGTCCCTCTGGACTTGGTTATAATGTGCAAGCTGGTCTTTATGTTACAAGGCCAGAACATTTCCTTATTAATATATGTAGCTGTTCTTGTGGTATATTCCCAAATGCTTTGAAAAGCCTTCCTCTGTGTCTCTGAGCCAAATGGAAAATGTAATACTTCCAGAAAATTTCAAAAGCTTTGATGTTGCTAATAGCACCATAGGTAGGATTTGTTTCTGAAACATATGGCAATAAAGATAAGTAGGTGTTTCATATTTAAATCTTCAATTTTCAGGATTCCTCGTTAGTAGCACACAACCACAAGTAAAGTTTCTGCCCTTATAATGGTGTATTTGTCTTTGATTTYCTAGATGTTTCCATTGTGATCTTTAGCAAATTACTTTATATAAAAAGGAGAATTGAGTGAAGATACAGATAATTCTSTTCTGAGAGCACTTCCCTGGTAATTCTCACTCAWACGACTGCTCAGATTTTAGACTTCYGACTCTTTGCTTCACAGCAGAACATGGTCTGCTTATTTTCTAGCTACTTTAGGCTGTTGCAGTTGTGACCTATTTTCATACTTGYTTCAAGCAGCTTTAGTATAAATAATAAGTTCACTTTAGCTGTGTATTCACAAAGATTGTCTCTTGCTGAGTAGCACTGAGTTGTTGAATCATCATCCTTCCCAGGCACAACCAGCTGTCTTTCATCTATGCCCATTTGTTTAATCTGCCTTTTCTCTTCCATCCCTATTTACAGTCTGTCAGCATTAGTGACTACTCTTCAATTGTCAGCCTTTCCATTCCCACGTGCTGTTGGTAAAAATTGTTTTGCTATGTTTTGCACCTTCCTGTGCTCTTCCCTCCCTCTGAGATCAAATTCCAARCACTGTCCTCAACAGTAGCTATCCAGCATGAGTATTTGCAACTTCTTGTTGTATGTCTCTATGTTGTAAGATGGGAAATTAGATGTTTAAGATGCAATTAAAATTCACACAAGCCAAGTGCTACATTTGATCATTATGCAACTGTTTCACACAAGACCAGACAGGCTAATTTCACTGTACCCAAGATGTACTTGAGAGACCTATACATCCATCTYGAGTAATACCTCATCCTGTAGGAGCAGCAAAATGCAGAAGCAGTTACAAGCCTGTAAAATCTGCACAAAGCACACAGAAAGGAAGGGTGCAGCTGTTTCAGAGTAATTAAGTAGTGAGGGTTGGACTGTGTTCTTATTTATCATSTTCACCTTTTGGACGCTGCTGTAGCAGACTGGTGAGCTCCACACCATGAAGATGTCACCAGAAGTGTACAGAACATGACCAAGCTGACAGGAATAGGAGAAAGAGGAGGGACAAGGCAGGGTTGGAATAAGAGCTCCAAGGACCCTGAACCATTTTYCCAGTCTTTAGAAGCAGCYCACATAAAGTCAATGAAGATACAAATTTTATCAAAAGCTACCATCAATAGCAAGCCTTCCAAACAATGACTTTTGTTTCTTATTTTGTTCCTTACTTGCTCTCTGCACTCATATCTTCACTTCTAGTTGCAACTTCTTAAACCTKMWACAGGGTTCTGCCCAGATGACTTGRTTTGTGATTGTCTGTTGTTTSTGTCTACTTAGGCATGCAATAATCCTCTGCCTGCCAACAGCTGGTATAGAGGGATGAATTCAACTCTGCTCATCCCTCMTGGCTCTGAAACTCTATGAGAACTATATCTGCCAAACCAGTGCATGTTTGGCAGAAGCCCCTTACTGAAAGAGAAGCATGTGGGACTGGGAAGAGACAACATTCTCACYGTCCTTGCCCTGACTATTCCCATAGTCAACACAAGTACAGAAGAAAGATACAAATCATCTGCTAGTCTGTCATTCCTCTAAACCTAATTATGTGAAGAAATTAAGTTTCCTAAAATTCTTTCCCTRTGCTCCTAGATTCTTTGAAACTTGCAGTGCACATTCTGGCAGGTTTCCTGGCAGAGTGTCTCTGCAGCAGATCYATAGAGCTGTTTTACTAGACCAACTTGATGATTTACCCACATGCAATGAGGCTCAAACACAGGGTAATTCCATGCTCTACACCACCACTGACATGGTCAGCAATTGTACAATTACTCATAGCATGAAGAATTATACATATCAGGTATGTATAACTCCCCATTTCCTGCCTCTACTGCCTGGTCTGTCTATGAGGTTTCTGGGGTAATCTTTGAATCCAGATTTTACTCTTTCATCTCTATTTGTAGTATCTCCCTATAAGCTGTGGAAACTGTTATTCTATTCACCAAAATTGTAGTCTCTCTTGAACATACACATTCCTTCTCATATGAAATACCCATCTCTGTAACATACACATGTGGCACAAATTGCAATATATCTACCTCCCTCAACTGGGYGAGTTTTCTGGGATACTGCAAGTCCTCCTGTACTGCAAGCACAGCAGCACTGTGTTTTTCTTGAGTAACAAGAGTAAGGAGAGTTKGGGTGTGAATAGGGGCTGCTTTGTGGTAAAATAAAATCCCACACATTCAACAGAGACATAGGTGCAGTCTGTGTTGTAGTACTGCTGCTCMGAGTTTGTCTTTGCCTAGCTGTGGGGTCTGATAGGTCTTGTTGGCTGGTCTCCCTCRGCAGTTCTTTGTAAGGCACTTTTAACTGTCTGCATCATTTGCTCAGCCTGATTGATGGGTTTAGCTTAAATGAGTAAGGTTCCTAGCAAAGTCCTTAAATTCATTAGAAATGACAGTCTGTTGCTGGATATGACAGGACCTGGTAACTCATTAGTCACACCAGACAAAGAGCAGAAACTGCTGCAGTAGTTGTTTGTTGTCTTGACTCATTTAAAGTAGAGTCTGCCAGCCTGGGTGTGCTTTTTTGAAAAACACAGAGGCATCAACACAGATTTGAAACAACGGCTTCTTGGATAGCATCTCTTGTGTCACACAGAGTAATCAGTCRAGTGATTCACTCATTTAACACTTTCTCCTGAATATGCTTTGAAACTCAGMATTTTTGGGGTATGGTGTAATATGACTAATGTTGCTCAACAACCATCTCTTCAATAATTTAGTGACATGATTTTTTCTTCTGAATAATTTTCCAGTTTTTTTTCTCTTAATATTCAGGAAGAAAATGTACTGGTGTCTAAGTGGTGGTCATTTCTAGGACTTGATTGGCCAAGGAGGGAACTGAATATCCAGACTTTGTATGGGGGGAATGGCACAATCCAGCAGCATTCTGCAGTGGCACATCAYAAGGGTGGTGATTGAAGTACTACACAGAGGAAATGCTGACCCASAACACGTGGTTGAAGGAATGGCCAATGTTGCAGCATCCAGAGATTCCTCAGAACTCAGCAGTGGAAGCAGCTGTACCCTTATCAGTTTGCTGAATTTGTGGAACTGAAATAYCCAGTCAGTGATGGAGGATGTAGACAGAAATGTCTGGACAGAAAACTGGCTATGATTTCATCTTATATCTTGTTCTTCCATACATCAGGAGTAATAAGTGCCTATAATGGCAAACATGGCCAGTTGAAAGAATAGCATGTTTTGTTTCGGGAACAATCTCTCTTGTTTCAAAATTATTCAAAATTGAACTCTTGTTTCAAAATTATTTTTGAATTCAGAGGAGTCTGAAATCAAATTCCATGATGCAGAAGTGCTTATATGGAGTTGGTCAATGCATCTCAGAAATGCTGATCCAATTTCCAAGCACTCTATTTCAGTGTSTGGAGCAGCTCTTTATGCTATGAGTGCTTGCTGCATGTTCTCAGGACTGTTGCTTCCATCTCCAAGGAGCAGTGCCACACCAAATATGTGCCATACCGAAAATGCTGGTTTTGCTCATTCTTCTGCAGGATTACAGCCTACCTGCCAGAGCCCCAGAGCTGTATTTGTGCAGTGGGACATGTYTTGGTGAAGAAGCAAGCAGCAAACAAGCGTGACTTCTGGTGGTTAGTAGTATGAACAAAATCACCTTCACAAGGAGGAGCTGTGTGTGACAGAACTTCTTCATGGGYCAGAAACAATATTTTGCATGTGCAATAATGGCATCTCACCTGCATATTTATATCCCATCTAATTTAAGTGGCCTTTTATGCATACATAATTTTTTCTGCYTTCTGCTATATATTTCCATGACTAGGTAGGAATCTGGTGTCTTTTTCAGAGAGAAAATCAACATGACCACTATTGCTATTGCCTCTTTCTTTGCATTTGTCAATATTGAGATTTTTCTTAAGCTTTCTTTCTTTAGTAATTGCATCTCTTTAGAAACCAAACTGACAGCCTGACATGGCAAGTGCTGACTTAGGTTGCTGTACTTTGCCCTTTTTACTGTTCAGTTACCCAGTTGCCAGGTATCAGCCTGAATGCTTTTATGACCATATGTCATTTCTTTGCACTTATGGTATTTTTGGCGCTGAAGAGAGAGATTGTTTGCAATGGATAAATGTGCTGGTTTGCCTTTTGTAGTTCTTGAATCTTTACAATATTTTTATAAATTAATGAAAAAAAATTTAGTGGTGTTAGTATTAATGACCCTGCTTTTTTTAGATGCTTGGCTACCAACACCAGTAGGTTATTGCTATAGCTGAACACATGCTCTGCATGAAAAGTAACACTACAGAATTAAAAAGAGATACAAAATATACCTAAGGTAGTACACAATGTAACCTTAAATGTATAAAAAACAGTGATCCTTATAATAAATTATGCATATGTCCAATCTTGCCATTGGTGTTTCAAAACTACACTTTGTTCCTAAATAACAATATTTTGGGAAGGCATTGCATRTGCTTTGTTGAATTGTTGCTACAGAAAGCTGATTATTCCACCTGGGAATCARGTACTTATGACTGTTTGGAAATGCTCCAAAATAGTCAGTGGCTTTTTCCTTTTAGAAGACTAAACTCAAGGTACTTGGCTGATTTTACTTGCCTATATATGAAATGACAGTCCTAGTTGGGAATAGCTAATGGTTTCTGTTTCCAAGAGGTCTATAATAAATAAAAATGTTCTTGTGTGGAAAGTATGAGACACCTGGGGAAATTTGAAAAACATCAAGACTCAGATGACTCAAAAATGATTTTAACTCGTGATTTAGAAAACATGAATACCAAGGCTGCTCAATGCTATAGTAGCTTCAGATTTGAGATGTAAGTTCTAGTGATGTGTCACTAAAAACCAATTTACTAAATTGTTTCAACAAGAGTTTCTGTTGCTTTCATAAACTATGTTATGAAGATTTACTTTCCATTCGATTTACTCAAATACTGTACTGTTTTAGTACTGCTACAGCTCTTTTTCACT
This sequence comes from Alauda arvensis, assembly GCA_902810485.1. Lineage (NCBI taxonomy): Eukaryota > Metazoa > Chordata > Aves > Passeriformes > Alaudidae > Alauda > Alauda arvensis. The sequence continues at coordinate 158,836 of CADDXX010000646.1, forward strand.
CAGAAAAAGTGACCTTTTGTGCAAAGTTTTTCAAAATGTAAGTATGAATGAGCAGAATAGGGAGAGAAATGGAAAGTACAAAGGAAATCTAAAGTTCAAAGCTTTCACAGAATGCCTTAAGGTTCTTGAAGTCTTTCAAGTAGAAAAGTATGAGGAAAATTAATTACTTGCTGGTGACAAAACATAATTAAGAAATAATAATGCATAACACAATATACAAAATCTAAATAAAAGTCAAAATGTATTATTAATATCTAAAATATTTATCCAGAAGCAATTTTTCAACCACACCCCAATAATTTGTTTTTTTAGGTATACAGATATAATTTTAATGAATTGAAACAAATATTTCCAATTGAAAATTAATGTCTTTTGGAGCTATGATATTGTTGCATTTAGATCATATTTCACTTGTAATTTCAAGCCATCTCCAGGAGAAAAGGGCTTTGTCACACATAATGGTGGCTTGGGAAGACAAATGCTGTCACTCCRAACAGYCCCCCTTCCTCCTTCTTTTCCCCCACTKTATAMAGTGAGCAKGATRTCACGTTGTCTGGGATATCCCTTTGGTCAGTTTTGGCCACCTGTCCTGGCTGTKTCTCCTCCCAAATCTCCCATGCARCCCAACTTCCTCACCAGTGTCACAGTATGARAAACAGAAAAGGCCTTGGMTCTGTGTAAGCCCTGCCCAGCAACAACAAAAACATCTCTGTGYTATCAACCCTGTGTTCAGCACAAATCYAAAACACAGATCCACAGCAGTCACTGTGAGGAAAATTAATTTCACCACAGCCAAAACCAGCACAATCTATTTTAAGATAATGACATGACCTTCTTTAGTGCTATGTTGATTTTAGCTGGGGCTAAGTTCATGCTCTCAAAATTAAAACTTCATCTGAATAAAACTAATTTTTTAATAGGTCTAAAATGTTTTTAAGAGGTGATATGAAGCTAATTATAATGTTGCAATACAAAATGAGCTGTTTAACCATTTATAAGAAACAGAGTTTGAAAGTATTAAAATTAAGGTCTGCTGGCAGAAGGTGTCATGTAGTAAGATGAAGTACACATGGCCTTAAAGCTAATGCTATAAAAAAGTCATGACGAATAGGTAAGAGCAATGTCAAATAGTAAATATCCAGAAAGATGTACAAATTCTAATGATCCTATAGTACTTCCTCTACTTGTATATAAATGTGCAAAAMTATTTGGCTGTTAATATTTGAAATGTAGGCACATTTCAAATAGGATGCTGGCACACCAAAACATGGGGTCTGAAAATAAATGTCTGGATATACTTTAGGAAATAATTTTGCAAACTATGTATTTTCCCTAGAATTTAATACATCTTGCCCAAAAAAACTTGACCAGGAAAAGGTAGATAATTTTGTTGGCAAACAGTAAAACTATTAAAGTCAGCATTAAACTTTATCTATCTAAAATACTTTTGAAGTAACTATTATTCACAGATCCTTTGTAACATCTTTATGACTTGATCATTAAATTTTAAAATATGAAAATGTTTTATGTTTAAAGCAGATGAAACTTGGAGACACCAAGGAACGTCACTTGGTGTCCTGAAAAAGAGCTGAGAAAATAATTCATAATTTATTTGCAGGATTTTTTTTTTCTCTCCTTCATGAATACTTCACATAGAACACTTTCCCAGTATCARAATTCAGGTGTTGATAATTGGGTTAAGTTTAAGGTCATAATTTTTGAGCCAGTATAYTTTTTWTTTARTTAACCAGTATTGAATTTACAAATGCTTGATRTGTTTGGATTGATAGGATATTTTTGACCCTTAGTTGTGACTCTCTTCACCCATCTTCTAGAAGAAATAAAAATAAATAACACAATTTTTTGTGGATATTGGCATATCAGTCTTCAGTTGTCTCTGTAACTTCCTGTCTGGAGTTCTGAGGACCCCGATACGAAATTCTTTAATTGGAGAATGCTCATGTAAAATAGAGTATCTTACCATTTTCCCTAAAACTGAAATACTGTAAGGTTTGTGATACTGAAGTGTTAAATGTAGATGTCTATAAGAAAAAGTTTGTTTGTTGATCAATGACAACATGAAAAGTAGAAGAGAAAAAGTAATACTCAAAAGGTGGAGATGAAAGTGCTTTTATAGAATGCAGAAGAGATGGAATTTCCCACCCTCAGGTTATCTTCATCTTGAAATTATTGCCATGAAAGATGATCCATGGTCTAAGATATTTATTCTTAAAGAGAAGTGGTGCTGATTGAAGTCTTGTGGTTATAGATAAGCATCTGACCTTGAGRATGAGAAATAGTTGCCAAGTTCTAAATAATGTACATCAGGTTTTAAATGGTAAAAGATGGTGAAGGACATTAACATCATCTGCATAAGAAAAAAATTTACWACCCTTTCTGCATTTGATTGTAAAATATTTTAAACTCTAGTCTTATACATGTAGTTATGTAGATTTTATGTTTCTTTATTCAGACACATACTTAGAAAACCAGGCACAGTGTTTGCTCCTGTCCTGTGTTTCCACTAGCACCGAATATTTCTTTCTTTGCTTAACTACCAATCAAAGATTGATTTTTATTTGTTTGGGTCTAAATGCTCAAGGRCAAATTGGAAAATAATTTTATCTTGCTTCAGCTAGCTGAAAATCCCTGCCTTCTGGGGCAGCCCATCTGTGCTGCAAGGTTTGCCCAGACCAGTAGTTTGCACTTTATGCTTTAATGTTGAATACAGCAGCAGCTCTTGCAAGGACCATTGTAACATAATCTAACCCTAGTGTTCTTCAACATGTTGATCTTAAACATCAAATACACTGTACTACTGTGATCTGAAATAATAGYAACATGCAGGGCATTTGCTCCTTTGTGAAATGCCCTTCATTAAGAACTAAACCTATTTTGAAAAAGCCAGCTCTGGAAAAAAACAAAGTGACTTTTGAAGAATTAGCTTTATGAAGCAAGTTAAGCAGGTTGTCCCCTCACCATTTAAAAAACATTTTCCTATGAAAMGTGCATACCTTAGCAACTGGATTCAGATGAGAAGATATTGAAATGCAGAATATTAAGGGGTTGGAATGAACCTAAAAGATGATGCACTCTCCTCCTCCCTTTGCAGATACAGGTAAAGAAGTTAACAAGTTACTTTCGGGGAGATAGCTGAAAAAGTTCAAGTAGCTATTTCTGCTATTTATTCATGCTTATGAGTGTGRTGAAGATGGTACCAGTGTTTTATTCCAGCTCTCTGCTTACCACCAGTTCCCTGGGGATCTTGGAATTCTCTGTTGTGCTATAGCCAGGTATGAAGAGGTGCCATGCCTTGGTATGAGTGGCTGCAATTTACTGTCAGAAACTTCTCTGAACTCTCATTTGGTACTGGGCACAGTTTGTTTCACAGCTGGTTTAAATGAATGAAAGAAATAAAAGCTCATGATTGAAGTTTACAGGCTTTAAATATGCCTGATATTACTGCAGTAGAGTATGAACCAAGCCTCTGTGCATGCATGTTTGCCCTGCTATTGAAAACTTGTCTCTGAATACTTAGCTCATGAGATTGCATGCAAAAGCCCCATTTATGACTCTGTTTCTTTTGTTCTTTGGACGACTGTAACTTTAAATTTCGTTTGTTTATTTCTTTGTTTGTGTGTGGTGCTTAATATTGTCAGAACAATGCATTTTTTACCCAAACATTTTCTTTGATGTAGGTGACAGATTATTCCATCACTAAAGTAATATACAGTGCATTATACTCCTTCTGTTTTCAGCTGCCTGTTTTAGCTATGTCTGCTGTATCTAAAACCATAATGTTGTCAGCCAAATTATTCCATATTCCTCTTTCCATTTGCTCTAATTTTTAAATTAAGGCACATGGAAACTTTGCTTCTAGGATTTTTTGACACCTCATTTCTTGTCCTGAGAGCCAAATTCACACTGTGAATAAGCTTATCTGCCAATAGTGAATTGCCTGTCTTTCTAGCTTGACTATGTTTTCTGGCTTAATTGCTGTGAGTCAGCAGTAGGAAATTAGAAACATGCTCCATAATGAACGGAAGCTGTTTGTGAATACAGCCTTTTTCCAGTTCAGAGCGTTTGTAAGTATAACTTGATTTTTATGCTTTATTTTATAGGGCTATGCTTCATTTCAATTTTTTTTTCATTTTCAGAACTCAATAGCTTGTCATATGTGAGAGGTCAAAACGAAGCAAGAGTTGTAATCTGTGAATAATCAGCCAAATGATCTTATATTTTGAAGTCTCTGAGATTTATAAACATGAGCTGTAATTCTGAAAATCTGATTATTTTCATGTCCAGCTTTTCCCATGTGAAATGTTCTTGTGCAGTTTTAGAAATGAWGCATTTTTATCCCATGTAGTCAGAGTGAACTTCCCAGACAAGTTCCTATTCCAACAATAAGGAGGGATACATTACTTTATATGCTGACACACTGTTTTATATCAGAAGGATTTAATGGATGACTCAGATGTGATCCTGAAGATTTATGTATACAATAAACTTTAGGCATTGGAGTAAAYTTAGATTTGCACATAAGTCTTCCCAGGATTAAATAATAAAATTTAGGTGCTAATTTCCAAGTGACAAAAGTGTTGTACTTGGTAAACTATATTTAATCATATGCTATCCCTTGATTTTTTTCCCTGCTTAGGGCAAAAGTATTGATATTACCTTGAAATCATCCTTTCATCTTWTCTCTTTTTATCCTTTGCCTTTACTTAATTTTTTGCATGTCAAAGAGATGGACAGAGAGTCAAAGCAGTTTAAATTTATTTGGTATGTTTTCACTCTAACTTAAGACCTGAAAGCTTTACATGTTCAGAAAGGCAAAATGAGCAGGTGTTTATATTTAGATCCAAAGCTCGCAGGAAATGGTTCTTATAATGTGGTTATGCTAAGCATAGAAATAGGATTTTAAGAAAAAAAAAAAGGATGACAAAAATTGCACAACACTACACATAATAAGCTGCATTTTGTTCATCTTGGGCATTTTATTGTCTATGAGTAAAATGTGTAAATTTAGAAATGCCTCTTTTGGGATATTGTTGGGTAAGGAATATTTCTGTTGGATTTTTGAGCTATGTGGTCAATGCAAGGGTTTTGCTGGCTGCTCCCTCTGTCTGGTAGTTTTAGTCCTTTGTGTCCCAGTTTTTCCATCTGTCCCAGTTTTTCCATCTGTAAAGTAGCTGTACTGATTCTGATTATTGTCAAGAAGTGTTTTGATATCTATTTATGAGATGATGTTTTTAAGAGCCACATACAGTTAGTACACTATAGCATACATGAATATATCTCCTTATTAAAAAATCAGGTAATGAAACATTTTACCTACCATAAATTCTATGACAGTGTCCTTGATCTAAGAAGAATCCTCATATGCCAGTCCATTTTGGTATTCTTTCTCAAAAAATTACAATCAAAACTCCTGGGTTAACCTTATAAATCAGAACTTAAGCTTTGTTTGTTGCTGTTGTTGTTATTACTATTACTATTACTATTACTATTACTATTACTATTACTATTACTATTACTATTACTATTACTATTACTATTACTATTACTATTACTATTACTATTATTATTATTATTGTATTTTAAAGTGATTGCTGGCTTTTGTAAGTTAGAAATATATGATTGACAAGTCCCCCTCAGTAGGAAACAAAGACTATGAGTCCTTTTCCCTTCTTCCTTTCAAGTCTTTAAAACCAATGCTATGATTGCAGGCCTATTTTWTGAACTTGAATGGTTGGAATTAGTATTATTTGTTTATAACTTCTTTGTCTCCCTAGAYTAGCCATTAAGTACAGTTCACCTTTGTGGACATATTTCCCCTTATTTTTCATAAAGGAGATAAAACCTAAAAGTTCAGTTATTAACTGTCCATCTGTTAAAATATTCTAGAATAGTAAATCATTTATGAAGACATGAAATATGAAATAAAATGTTTTTWTAATCCAAAATTGGCAGACCATCCTGGAAGAAGAGTAGTTATTAGGGAGTAGATACACCTTTAGGGAGAAACTCTTCAAATTTACTAGAACAGATGAGGAGGCCTGTGTTCAGTGATGTCTGTCATTCTGTAGAATTGGCAAACTCTGTCTTCAGTTACAACAAAGGTAGTAAAAATTTAGAGCAGTTTTTTGCTTCTGAAAAATTGTCAGGTTATCAACCTTTCTTAGTGCTACAATTCTGTGGCTTTCAGCCTCCCCTCTGTTTTTTTGGCAATGTAGTGAGCTGTGACAGCTACCTGTCACCCACTGAAAACCTTGATGAAATTATGCTGGGTTGCTTGAAAGCAACAAGAGGTAAAATTTAGCTGCAGGAATCTTTTTCTCTTTTATGTCTGTTCCTTCTCTTTTTGCGTCTGGCTTTCCTGACTAAGGGGGTGGAGAACCTACTTGTAGTTTAGTATTTATCCAAGGGATCAGTGTTAGAAAGTTCAGGCAGCCTGCCCCAAGCTGAAACAGTAAAACTGATGTGAAAAAACTGATTTCCCTGATGTGAAATTTTTTTTGTTACAAAACTGAAAGTTACTTGAAAAGCAACCATATTCATATGGCTTCTGAAACTCAGGGGTTTCAGGAAGGTATGCATGCACATGGAAACAGAACTGGATATATAGAGAAAAGAGAACAGTAGTAAGAGGAGTTCTTGGAAAGGAATCTAAAATTAAAAGAATGGCATTCCAGAAGCCCTACTCAAAATCAAGGCCATTACACGCAATCTTATAAAGAGCACAGAGGAACTCAAATTGTCACAAACTCCTGTGATGAATGAAAAATGCAGAAAACCCACCATATTCTGAAGTCAAAATAGGTTTTTTCCAAATTAATTAAAACTTATTTGAATGTTCTGTTAATGTCACAGAATCAGCTCATTTCATTCTAGAGACAAATGTGAAAATAAACCAAAACCTCCAACTGACACAATGCTGATCCTGCCACATACCATGGTGAATGGAACCCAGTCTCCTTCTCATGGCAACTTCAGTGCCATATTCAGTACTTGGTAGTGCAAAATACATGTCAGAATTTGTATCCTCTTACTCCAGCTGAGGTTCCCATCAAAGCATTTACTGTTTCACTGTTGGTCCTTGCCTAAAYCAAAAGGTGTCCATTTGGTTCTTCTGCTCTTAATTGGTTTCTTTGACCTTCAATTGCCTGCAAGTACCACAAATCCAGCTTTTTGTGGTCAACATGTAGAAGACTGAGGCATTAAAGGAAAAAGCTGGTTTCATTTGCTGSCAATTAATATTAGGTTATTCATGCATGTAATAGATTGCTCCTTTTTTTTTTCTTCTTCTGACTAATTATAAAGGTCTATTTTAACTTCAAAGTCTAGAGCATCTTCATAGGCATTGAGTTCACATCCTCACAGGCAGTGCAGCAGTGCTGGAGGAATGATCTCAGGGCTTCCCTTGAGCCTCTTGGAAGAGTAAATCTTTACTAGAAAGGGAATGTATTTTCAGTTCCATTTCTGTGTAGGCATGTTTCTAACTTGAGAACTAGTCAGCATATATCAGAGCTGAGTGATTAATACATGAACAAGACATTTATTACTTTGGAAAGTTTTGCAGGCACTAAAAAGAATAAAGTTCCATCTGCTGTACCTCTGATAGCAGGCCTTTTGGAATTATTTCAGAATAAAATACTAATGTAATGGACAACAAAAATACAGTGCATCTATCTAATGTATCATAAAGAAGCATGGCTTTATTATAAAACAGTGTTCATAAAAGCAGTAAGTGTAGTAAGATTAAGTGGGATATGAGATTGTTCATTTTTATTAATGAAATATTTGTCTTGTGTTGAGGAACTCTGCAATAAGGTTGCTGTCATYGGGACATGATTTAATAGGCTGGTACTATTACATATGTTTTTTTAGTTTCTTCTTAATGTGTAAGTTTTCAGCCTGCTGGTTGCTGCTAAACTTTGCATCTATGAATGGAACAAAAATCTGTTTCAATCRAATGATCCATGTATAGGAAAATGTATGTTCTTTTTTACAGTCTTTCTCTAATGTATATTTGTAATTTCAAGATCTATGAAAATATTGCAAAGAACTTGTAAAAACCTTAACTGAAAATGGGTGATTTTTGTGGCCATTTCAGATAGTCAAGGTATCCTACATGGTAATCTAAGGATTCTCCTTAACAGAAATTCCCAATCTTAYTGTGAGTTGCAATACAAAAATTAAATTTAATAATTAAGTCTGTATTACTGTGAAACAGAGTTACCTGTAAAATCATGCACTTCATTCCTTGGTCATCACTTTTTTAGAATGCAGTGCAAATGTTTTTTTACAAGAAACTGCAAACAATCCTGTGTGCACATATTTTTATGACTGTTTATTTCAGTGGGTGTTTCCACATGAATGTGGAGACAATGACGAACCAAGAAAAAGCTGATTTTGCATTTTCCTTTTCAATATGTCCCACAATAATTTTATCTTTCTTCATATAGTGWGTTCACCTGTCTTTTTTAGGTTGGAATGAATTTTTAGTGTCATGTATTCAGAATAATTTACTATACAAATTCACAATTTCAGGGGAAAAGAACTGTTGTAGAAAATTCACWTTTCTGGTAAGGGAAGAAGGGGAAAGGTGGGAAAAGAATGCTCAGATGCTGGGAGACAGTAGATGACTTAGACACTWTTCACTGAAGGTTGCACACAGGGAACACATAATTGTCATTGTATCCTCATAGTCTTGTGTTACAATACAAAGCTTGTAATTAATTAATTCAGATCACTAAATCTGCAGCCCAGAGCTATGGCTGAACGCTGTCACCAGTAGCTGATGTGACACATAAGGTGATTGTTACTGGAGCATTCATGTCTATCATGAACTCAAGTCTAGCAATGAGCACTTTCTTTTCTGCTATGGATGTCTATATGTCTTGTTTTCATCCTGAAATCCAGAAGATTGAACTGATTGATTTAGAAGTGGATAGGTGAGCCAAAATATATGAAGGATTATGCTTTCTAAATCAATTTCGGTAGGAAACCAAATAGTTGTATTTGAAATTAATGGAAATTAATGGCAAATTGGTGGTATTTGCTTGTTACATAACACACTATAAAATATGTATTTCAYACCTACTCTGCAACCTTGTAAAATAGACCATAACTATTGATAAATTAATTACAGGGAAGCTACAGGTGCTCAGTAACAGTATGACTGAGGCCAGAAAGTGGCCATTTTTAAAAAGATTGCACATAATAACYTGTTGGTTTATTAGAGTACTAGAGTGTTGTCTTTGTAGCAGGAGCTATATCCACTTCCCTGTTTACAGGATTCTTAAAACATTATGGCTTAAACCTTGGGGTTCAGAGCCATTCTCTTCAGTGCTGTAGTGGCATATTAGCAGTTTAAGGCTGTTTTAGTGACTGTGCAGGCATCACGTCTTCACAGCTGACAGAATACCAGTTTAACACCACATCTGTCCTTCTAACCTCAAGAGTGCTGAGGGCTTTCCTCTACCTCATTAGCTGTGAATAATTTAAAGTTGCTGGCAGCTATCATAATTTAGACGGATGAACCCCGTTCACACCAAAGCAAACACTGGGGGAATTTAAGGAAACCTTTTCAGACACTCTGTAAAAGCTTAACTGAGTTTCATGTACAAAATGAGAGACGAAGTTTTATATTTAGTATTAGCTTCATGTCATTCTCTTGTAATTATGCAAAAGCTCTTTTGTATCAAAACATTGTTAAACTTTTAATCATATGTAATAAGGTGTTCAAAACAAATCATGCTAGGAATGGAAGATGTTTCATCTATATGGAAAAAAAGATCTGTAGAGAAAGCTTGATTGGATGGGAGAACATTGTACATAGTCACAAGTTGCTTGCATGAGTAATTTTTAAGTCACATTCCTTTATATTTTTTTCCACATCTCAGTGAATTCTGCCTGGGAGCTCATGGGAGRGTTTTTGACTGTAGAGTTCTCCGATGGCAGAAGTGGCTCAGAAGCATTTTGTACCTTGCAATGTTGGCCTGTTGGGCAAACACTCTGATGATGATGCATCTGGGAATGTCCTCTCCTGAGACTCGTCCRTTTGCTTGTATCTGCTTCCCAGCATCTGTGGAATTATGATTTTGTGAGATGGGAAAGAATAAATACAGAAAGAATGTCATAAGAAGAAATATAAATACAGATGAGAACCTTCTTATCTTTTACTTTTTTGCCTTCATAGCTTCAAGCCACRGTGTTTGATAACCTGCTGTGACATATACTGTAGACTGGAGAAATGTTCAGCTGCTACAAGAAGGAGGCATATGCCAAGGGACATGTAAACACCTAGGCAGAGGGGAAAGTATTCAGCTGGAAAATGTCTGCCACAATGATTGCTTTTAATGGAATGTAAAACTACTATTTCTTTATCTTGGAAAATAAAAAATAAGCCTGACTTTTAGGGACAAARTGCACACCAAATATTTCATTTAAATGTCATTAGATAAAGTGTGTTAATAGCAGAATTGCACATTAGCAGCACAGTTTTAATTCCTCAGGTGCAATTAAGGGRAATTCATCTGCTTTCTATTTGAGGCCAAGAAAAAGAAAACAACTTCAGTTTTAATAATTGATTTGGCATTTTTAAGGAAATGTTTTCCCTCGTGTTTTGATCTCCAATGTATTAGAGAATAAAGAGAATAGATATRCAAAAATAAAACAGCTGTTCTTAAGGCAGAAAGGAAAAGAGAAGYCATTCACCATGTGAATGAGAAGCAGTCCCATTCACCAGTGTGTCACCATGGATTTAGTCCATGGAAGTAGTTTTCCTGGTCATAGCCACATGGCAGTTACTGAGATTTAGAGGTCCTTTACTACAACACTCCTTTAAGAATGCATTGGAGCTTTTCATTTCATTATCTTCTTCAGCTGACAATGGTGCTATATATTTTTAATGGGATAGAATCAACCCCTGATGTAACTGACAGTGGAAATCTTTCTGGCAGTGCACCATGAAAAAAAACACACTAAAGCAACAAGGCCAGGGACTCTGAAGGAAAGCACTAAAATTACTGTATATTCTTGAAAAAGAAGTGCAGAGAATATGGAAGGGCAGCATTAACCTTTTTTGTAGTTCTTAGTAAATGAGAAGGAATTAAAAGGTGATACATAGAGACCTCTGGGATCCACGGGGAATAGTTATGTGGTTAGAGATAYAGGTAAAATCTAAAACACCTCCCTAAGTTAAAGCTTTACTGTTGKGATTTTTGTGTCAAAATATTCATTATGTATGATTACACAGAAAAATTCCATTTGCATGTGAAAATTCTTGGGACTTGAGAATGTTTTTTAGAATGTTAGTTGTTTAGAATTCTTGTAAAAATCACATTACTTGAATCTGTTATTCACTATACAGGGGAGGTCTATACAGGGGAATATGCACATATTAAACCTTAATTTCAGAATGTATTTTGGTAGGTACCTCTTGAAAACCATTCTCTTTTWTTCTGATCCTTCATTTCATTATTGATTCCAAGAATTATGCCAAAAATAAGGAACAAAGACAGTCCAGGCAGTCCATTCTGTATTTTTTTCCAGCAAAAGCATATCCAGCTAAATTGTCTGAATCATGAGAAAAAARTTAATACATTTGGGAAACATACATCTGCAAATGGTTAATTGTTTCAAAAGAGGCTTACCTGCATTTGCAATGCATGTCTTTTCTAATGAATATTTAGCTCTGTGGTTTCAGCCTCTCAAAGTGTCAATCTGCTCTGCCCATGAGAATAAAAGCACGAGGTAGCATTTTTCCCTTGTCTCAGCCAGTTGTGGCTCTGCTCATTCCCAGCACAGGTTGTATGAGCACATTTAGTTTGTTCCTTGTATGATTCAACCTATTTTTCTGAGGATCTACAGGAGATAATTTTGTAATCAGCTTATTAGGCATTATTTTTTTTCTCTGTAGTACAATTATCATTCATTCTTCCTTAATGTTTTTCCATAGCTGACAGATGCTATGTGATTGTGAGATTAATTAATAAAAACATTGTCCTAAATTAGCATCCCAGATTGCCTTGCTCTCCCTCCCCTGGCTGTACTACACTACATTGTATTTTCTCCTTGTCTTTTAAGTTTTTCTATTCATGGTATTTATATAATGGAATTATTTTTGACATATGATGGTGATACAGATGCAAGAGTCCATTCAAAAACAAATGTACATTGTTGCTTTTCTTAGGTATTTAAGTATTTGTGGGTTTTCACTCTAGTCCCATATGAGGAAAAAAGCTGCCCTATTACCAGCTTCAGTAAATTTTTGATGACTCTTTTGTGTAGGCAGTCCCAGAACCTCTGTCCTAAAAATGCCAAACCTGTTTTTACTGGTTGCCGTGGGAGGGATTTTTTTGTCGATCTGAGCTGTCTCATTTGCCTTGAGGGTAAATACTATGCTAATAGTTAGAAGTGATGACTTCCCCCTTATTTCAGTTAGTCAGAAACCAAGAAATTACCTCTTTCCTCATCTTCCAAATTTCCCTGTTTTAGTGTACCTGGAAATTTACTTTTCTTTCTCATTCCTTTACAGAGGAACAAGCTGAAGGGGAAAGTCAGACATATTTACACTTGACTGTTACAAGGAACAGTATTATAACAAACCAAGTGTGCCAGTTTACTTACCTTTTTTCTTTAGATTCCTTCGGAAAAATCCATGTCCTTTCAGTGACCTCATAAAGGCACAGTGTGCAGATAATATGCACCTTAAGGAACATCTGCTGAAAGAGAGCAGAAAATTCACTTCCTTCTGCCATTCCCAAGGATTTTTCAAACAGTCCAGAAACTTCTCTTGGGGCAAAAATGCAGAAAGAACAGCTGTGTTATTCAGTGTCAGAGCTGCTGTTCTTCCCAGATGGGTGCACAAGAGGAGCTGGGAGGATTTATTCCCTTCTGCAGTTCTATGCAGCTAGCACCATCTGACCCATAACTGCTTTTTGAAACATATATGTAAATGCAAATTTCTAAGCTGCTGCATTTTTATTTGAAATATCCATGTGTGTCACCTGAAACATCTGAAAGCAACAGGCAACACAAGTCTGCACTAAAAGAAAAGAAAAATCTAGAAGCATTAAAAWGGTGTCATCATCAATGCATCTTTCCCCACAAATTTTCTGATTACTTGTAATGACTAGCATGTCAGTCAGGCAGTCTTGGCCTCAGATTGCTCACAGCTCTTAAAAAAGGAGGAATCTTTTTTACCTATGTATAAAATTATTCACGTGATAAATAATTTCTTGAAGGGACTTTCCATGTTATCTCTCCATAGRTAATAGTCATATATTCTGCTTCAGAAGTAAGGAGAAGGTTGTAAAACGGAACAGAAGAGACCTTCCTGGATTAAAAATATAGCATACATACAATAGGTAGCTAAGGTTTTAAAAATTATTGGAGTTTCAGGTATTTATTATTTARATGAGTACTATAAACAGCATGACAAAGCTGTTCCGTAAGTAGACATCAGTATGGTAGCATCACCACAGCTCCAAATAATTTTATCCTGTCATCCTAACTTCCTGGCATTTCACATGCTCCCAAACCTCTCCAAATACCTATTTGTTAATCCATTCAAGAAGAATAGGGAAACTTCATTACTTGACATCATTTTAGAAGACTGACAAAACATAAATTCGTGAAAAATAGAAAGATTGCTCTGAGGTGAGCTTTCCTAAGTGTTTGTGACAAATAGTGGCAGGGACAAAATGTGACTATGAATAGCTATACAATTAACAGGTTCCAAAAATAGCTTTATATGAAGAATCACTATAGYCTAAAGTTAAATTTTTGTCTCTACTTTTATGAGTACTTCTACCCTATKAAGAATTGAGAATAATATTTTGGTGAACAGAGTAATAATAGCTATTTTTTTCTGTTATATCATTGACTGACTAAAAGTCCATGAACATCCAAGTAAACTCAGACATTATGACACTGAAATCTAATTTTCCAAAATTTGGGATGCTACATAATTATACATCAATTTCTAGCAGGTATGAGATATTCACTGACAATTTTATTTATGGAAAGAGAATTATTTCAGAGATTCATTTGAAAGTACTTGTCTTGTAAAGAATTTCCTAAGTAGAGAACAGAAAAGGAAATGAGTAGATTTACATCAAGTGAACTGTRAGGAAAATCAGCCCTTGCAGAGGTGATGTGTGATCATGTTTCCTTCTTGACTAATGTTGTGATGTCCATTTTTGACTCTTCTCTTGAACAAAGATTTCTCTAAGAGCTGCAGAAGATATAATCMTTTGTTATTTGAATTCAAGTAGTTGTTCCTTGAATGGAGTCTGAATTTTCTACAAGTTCAGGTCTCTGAAGGGGCATAAARTAGTCATTTTTGTAGCTCTGCTGTTGGGTTGCTTCCTGTCCCATAAGACTATGCTATGACTTGAATGCTTTTTTCCATTTTTATTTTTAAATCAATAGGACAGTAAGAACAGTGGTTTATAATTGATGCTTATGCCCTGAAGACTTCACTCTATTCAGACTCAGGTCTGGTACTTTAATATTTTAAAAAACCCTCCAACAAGCTGATTGATCAAAATTGCAGAGCTAAGGTTTGAATATAACTACACCAAAAATAACAGTACTATAAACAAAGACTTTTAAATGCCTGTCATATTAATTTCAAAACAGAAGTCAAACTTAAAATGTAATTGAAGTTACATCTTTTKGCTTTATATTAATTTTTAAATTAACTTTATATTACTTTTCCTATTATTACAATATAATTTCCTAAACATTATTTTCATGGAAAAAAAAGTTTAAACCTATATATTACTGCCTAAATCTATTAATAGTTTTCCTATATATATGAGATGAAAGAGTGATCTTTTTAATTCTCATTTATGTTGCAAGATCTTCAATGTAGTTCAGGCATGACATTTTACTTGTCTGATAGAAGATTTACTTTTCATTAAAGTGTTATTCATAAGCAAATTGACTAAATCCTTTATTGACCTTCCTTTTAAATTTATTTCTGAGATTTCAGAAGCTTTAAAGAGTTTCAGCTCATTCTTATCTTTCAAGGTCAGATATATCTGACCTTTATTCTGATTCACATTACTTTTAAATCTTTGATTCAAAGAATCCCTTATAGTGAAATACTGCTTTAACTTTTACATCCCTTCAGTCAAAGGTAATATCTGCAAACTGTATTGATAAAAAACAGAGATCATTCAACAAAATTAATTTGTTCATGTTCATATTGTTATTATGTTAAGATGCTCCAGTGCAATGCTTCTACATTCTGCTGATTCAGAATGGAGTTTGAGATAATTGTGTTGAAATAACCTGACATACAAGAGTTGCTTAATCATACCTTACATTCCTAAGACAGTCCAACATCAGGCTACTGATGTTAATTTTTCAAATTACTACCCACAATTAAATTCCTTGATTGTTTTGTAGAGGATGATGACTTCTGACAGTATTTTCATGAATCTTCATTTGGAAACTATGATTTATTGCATAATAGGGAAACCCCTTCCAAAGTATTTCATTTCCTTTGTAGCTTTTGATGAGAATCAAGTTCTACAATTTTGTGTATTTGGTTTTCTACCTTTCCTTGTTAGCAGCAAAAAAGTGGATAATACAATGTTAATAAAAGGAATTGGGATCAACAAATCAGGCATTAATTTCACTGCAGTTACCACTTCTGCTGTTGCACTAACTTCGAGTGAATCTGCACATACTCTCTGATTAGCCTTTATTTTTAGTTGTTAGCATTAGTTCAGTTCTCATTCTGCATTATAATTTTGTTCCACACACAGAACAAAACTTTGGTTCCAGGTTAGAAAAAAGTATAATCTCAAACTCCTCCTTTGACTCTATTTCTATAACCACTCTTTCAATGTGTTCTACCAGGACAATCACATCAGTATGGTTATTGTCTTTTGATGAAATACAAAACCAGTACCCATTTCCCCATGGCTTCTTCTTCTTCCTCCTCAGGCATCCCCAAGCTGTCACAGCTATGGGTTACTGAGAATGGGAAGCAGAAAGCCAGTCTGCTGCTGGGTATTGAGCCTGAAAGACAGCAGATAAATCTTCCAGGATGCTAAAATGAAAAAAAAGCCTAATTCAGTATTTAGCTATTGTGACAGGTATTTAGTTCTCAGCCTAGTTCAGTTTTGGTCATGGCAAGAAGCAGTCTTGCTTTGGTCTTGGGTCTGAACTCAGAATAGTGACCTTAGGAGTATTCAGTAGCCAGAGAATTTTTGCTTTGGCTGGAAATACTTCCACTGTGCTCAAGTCCCATTCTAGATGTCCACTTTAATGGGATAGAAAAACTCCTGAAGCCAGTCCAGCTCAATCATTATGGACTTTAAAACATTCTATTTACAGGTGAGAAATTAGTATGAACAATTGACAGCTCACTGGAAACAGGGAAATTGCAAAAAGCAGATCCAGGCATATTAGGGTTTTCTGAGTGGTCATAGTGATCGTCCTCCAAGCCCTCCACATCTGATGCTCTCTAGAATATAGAGCAGCAGTACCATCAGGTTTGTTCCTGAGCATCCTGAAGGTGTAGCTTGGTATTTCTATTTCTGCAGGTGAGATTGGATCCCTCCTAACTGCTTGCAGAAGCTGACTTGCTGTGTTAAATGAAGTTTGTCTAGATAGTGTCCATTTGTGATGGCAGCCCAAATGAATCTGATTATTGGCTGACTTCTCAACATGGCCTTACCAAACCTGTCTGCTTCTAGARGTTGTTGACTCAATTATCCATTTAGCTACACATCAGATCTAGAGTGGGAAAGGTTTAACTCTGGAAAGCCGTTTCAGTTTGCATGTAACAGTGCAACAGTGGCGCTTTTGGAGCCTAACCCAGACACATGTTTAAAAATTACTCAGGGGAAAGCCTTGGAATTGTTTATAAAACAGATACTGCAAATCATCTGCTTTGTTTTAAGAGCAGAGTTGCTGATTTTTTTTAATTCTTTGGAATTCAGCCTGATGGTTCCTGGAATTACTTGCAAATGAATTCCACTGTGGTTTAGTATCATCAGTGGGAAGAGGAGTGTGAAGCTGAGCAAATCTCTTGCCATCTGGAATGTCACCCAAGCACCTGATAGTTCCATTCTGAGTCCCCTCAGGAAGCTTACAATTATATAAAATGTTTAATCAAAGCTGTTATGCCAAGTATAACTGCAAAGCTGACATCAACATAGGAAAAGTTAAATGGCTCCACCATATGAGCTGTTCTTTTCACTAGAATTTTTAAAAGATGAAAAGAAAAGATAATGCCAACTTTGCTTCCTTTATTTGTGAGTTACCAAAAGCACCCTTTTGGTAAACAGTGTCCTTTGGCTCTACAGTGTTATTGTCACTTTTCTTTAATTACAGAATGACTGGCCAGAGATATATGGCTTTGTGTCATTAAAATGGAATGTTTTCTCAGTTGCTTAAGACATGCTAATTTCTTCAGTTAATCAGGCAAAGGCACCCTAAACCCAACTGGCTTAATGTGCATATTTATTATTTTTTRTTTCAGTTCTTTAACAGAAAAGACTGACACATTAGAAATGGTGATTAAAAATGAACACATCTGATGGGTAATCTGTATTTTAATAGCAAAATTATACTCAGGTATATATTGTATCACATTCGGGAGATTAGAAAAAATCCAATTTGTTAAAGAAAGTTTTATGTAAAATATAATTTTAAAGTATTTCTTCAAATATTGTTTTGGAATTTATGTCTATGYAAGGTGATATGTATTTACAAAACTGTTGGAATGTAGGCCTCAGAAGCAACATTTTTTCATAACACCAAGTGATATTTCTGATAAATTTAGTTGGAAATTATTCGCATAAACAACCTTTCACTAATGCTCAGTTTAAAAWKTATCTACTCAAAAGAATAAACTAAAAAATATTTYTGAACTTCACTTTYTTTTTAAGAAAAAAAGWAMCTATAGATTTCCAAAGAAAAATCTAAATTAGTGAAGAAAAATATTAGCATAAGAGAAGTGATATTGTGGATTATTGTTTTTTCTATGTAATGGAATTTTATGAAGCATTTAACTTAACAACATATTAGCTACTTCAGAATATTTAAAAATTACTACCACTTAACTGAAAATGCTTCAAGAAAAATCTGAATTTTTTAAATACTTGCTAAATAATTATAAAATATAGGGTATGTCTTCTGCATTTTACTTATTTTTGTTTGCAGTGTATGTCACAAAAGCTTATGGTGTTGAAGACCTTATCCTCCAGAGCAAGACTGAAAATGCTGAAAAGCTTTTATGTCCAGTAATGTAGATAATTTTCACCTAACCTTTTCAAAGAACTTATTATTTATATAGCTGTTTAAATAATTGCCTTTATGCAAATTTAAAATTGTGATAAATATGCCATCAAATGTTTATCACCTGGGGCTTTGGCTGCTGTGTTATATCAAATAATTGCTAAAATATGGATATGAGAAATTCCAAATCAGGATAATGAAGCTTCTCTGGTACTTTTTTGCATTTAAACACGCTTTGGYATTGGCARTGATTCTAAAGATRTGAGAAAAGAATATAGATCTCATGTTCTCAAAGTCACTAAGGAAGCTGCATATTCCTTAAAGCTAAAGCTTTATTATGCTAACAAAGTTAACAGACCTTTTAGACTCTTTGAAAAATATTAGGATATGCTTAAAGGACCTAGTTAGAGATAAATTCATAATCCCAAAGGCCCCATGGATAAGGAGCAGGTTCAAATACCTCTGCACCATCTGACTCTTACATAGATTCCTTTTTTTGTCTTTTGTTCCATCACATGGATACCTACCMATCAACGAGCTGTGGGGTTAATCAGTSTCTTCTTTACAGGCATTGTACAAGRTGGCAGGTATTGCTAAAATCCTTTCTGTCCACTAACTTAGCAGTAAAGGCATAACACCATGACTGACTTTTATGATTCCTTGAAGGAAGGCAGAGAAAGAATCTACTGAGTGAGGAGGAGATGCAGTAGTGACTCTGTTTTGTGGAAGGTTTTGGTTTTGTTGGTTTTTTTTTGTTTGTGGTTTGTTTTTTTTTTTTTTTAATTAGGAAACCTTCACTTGTCTTGTGCAGTGAGGAAATCTTCACCTTTATGAAGAGGCAGTTTGGTTCAAGGGGGAAGGAGCTTGGCTAGATCCCCACCATGTGGTGGATGAAGTGTACCATCTCAGCAAATTTTGAACAGGAGACTGACATGAAATTGTCTAAGCCTTWACTCAGCTCCATGGGAAATTACATTGGCCTAATTAGAGGTATCCCAGCTCTTCAGTTGCCACCATATCTTTCTAGCTACTCCCATTTCGTTGATCTGAAGGAGGCTGAAATTCCTGTTAAGCTAGTCTAACAGCAGGCTTATCCTGCTGCTTTAAGGGTCACTTTTATTTCAGTCAGCATGAACTCTGAAGACAAACTAACAACTTTCAGAGCAGCTGGAGAAGGTACATTAGGTACACCTGCACTAAAAAGGAAGAGGGGTGCATTAACAGGCTTTCAAAGAAACCTAGACAACAGTGAAGGTATGTTAGCACTTACCTGTCATGRAGCTATATTTGAGAGCTACCAATATTAATAGAAGCTTTTAACTGCCAAGAATTTGAAACATTARGCTAGTTAATTAGAAGAAACAGAACAGAACAAAAATTGCATATGTGTTTCAAGTGTAAAAGCTTGTGCAGGAAAAGCGAAAAATCTCAAAAAACTTGAGTGGTTCTTCGTGTCTTTTTTTAAAATGTAAAGCACCTGATTGCCATGCCAGTAAATGGATATTAAATGGTGCAGAGTAAATGCTATTATTTCTCCCTTTCATGTCTCTATGCCCTTTCAGAAAGTCTCCAAAGACTTGTGAAGTGACCCATTCATCTTAATGAGATACTGCCAGGCAATAAAAACATTTCAGGGATGTGGATACTGATAGAAGCTTGGGATGTCTCATTGCTTCATTTCAGTGGGTCTTCTCATTTCCCCTACTTTAATTTCATCTCTTACAAAGCTTGCTGGTAATTAGAGCATAAAGGTTTATATTTAGATGAACATTACATTATTTTTCTACTATTTTAATGTTTTCTATGACTGCTGTGTGTATGTGCATGCATTGAAGACAGGAAAAAGAATTTTATTTATTTAGCATTAAAAATTAAATAAAACACCTGAGACCATGTTCTTAAGTATTGCACAAAAAAATCCTGAAGAAATTAGTGGGAAAATCAGAATTTAAGCTACTCCTTTTTCACTTGCATGATATCTTTACATAGCATCTTTTTGCTGACATTTACACAAGATGATGCGAGCTCTGTAAGAGGCTGTAACTGTTTTCATTAGTAAGAAAACTTCAATCACTGGAAGCACCTCAACTTACAACTGAAGTATGTTTGCAGGCTGCCACATCTTCTTGACTGAGTCTTTTTGTTCTTGAAGTTTCTCTCTTTCTATTCTATTTTTTATTATGCTGCTAATAACTATTTATTCCTAATAGGCAATTTTTTTATTTGTACAATACTAGAAATATGCTGCGTAATCACTAAAGTAATTTTACATCTGTCTCTAATTACTTTCATTTCCAGTGCCCTTTCTTTTAACKATGATTTTAGTCCTTCTCATTTAGCTCTACCACCTGCAATTGATTCCTTGAATCCTATTCAATTTACTTCATAGCCTTATCATATTCCTTGACAGTCCTTTGTATAAAACATGCTGTCATTTAAATTATGAATGATTCTATTGCTTCTTTGTAGCACTTTTCTGAGTTTTACAGGGTACACCTTCAGGTAAAATAAGTTTGACCTTGTTTCRTGTGATCAAAGAACAAGCAAGACTTAAACTGGAATTAAGATCAGCTTCATCTCTAATGCTGCCAACAGCAAGGTCACCCTGTCTGGATTGTTCCTTACAAAATAAGGTCAAAGAAGTCAGTTTCTGAGTTGAATATTGAAACCTATTTTCTAAAGAGCTGTGTTGATTGTAGAAATTATAATGAATTATATGTTTATATATATATATATATATATATTTAAGGAAATAATATCAAATAAACTAAACATCTCTGCCAGGCATTCATTTTCACCTAATCCTGCCAGTTGATGGTGGTTGGAGTTGAATCAGCTTTTCTAGACATGCTGGATTCAGTCCTGCAAAGRCACATACCTGAGGTCATAGGATCRGTTGGGGTTTTTAAGCATTCAAACCCTCTCATTATCTGAAATGGTCATGTACCTATTTGATTCATATTTAGCACACCACAGCCATTGTTTCAAGAGATGCAAGGTCTTTTTAGAGCAGTTGTAATTACTATTCACTTTATTTAGTCAATACAATAGGACTTGTAAATTGGGGTTTATTGATGAGGATTTTGCTGTCATAAACTTCAGACCCTGATAACTTGAATTMATCTAAAACTTCCTTGGAAGTTTTTGTGAATCCAGAGCCATATGGTATGGATTGAAAAGCTTGAAAATCTTTAGGCCATGGTTTTTAAGCAATGTGTAGCTTTTTAAAAAAAAATATCACACAGTTCTATTCCATTATATCTCCCAAGCTTGTCCCAAGCCAGACACAGAAAATAGTGGTCCTCTTTTGTCTTTTGCCTCCATCCACTGTGTATATTTCTTAGGGAAAATCCCAAATTTTCAAGAATGTATCTTGCCTTCATGAAACATTTTGCAATTTTAATATGATGTCACCAAATGGAAGAGGCTAAAAAGAAGTTATATAGGAAATCTTACCAAAAAGGAAATGCGGCTTTAACAAAGGCAATTAGAGGTGGAGCTTTTTTAGTACAATGAGGTAGTGTTAAACCTCATATTGCAGAGAACATGTTTGAAGTATTCTCCCAATTCAGCWTACAAATATTTGAAAATGCATTACAACCTACACTGAACACTGTATAAAAAAAAAATCAGAAGTAGTTAACACATTAAAAATATAACTCTTTAGGCCAAAAACTTCTTGAAGCCCTGGGGGGTTTTCCATTTTAAGGATTAAGAGATTTTTCATTGCATGAAAGAATTCTTATTTCAGGCCATCTGCCCCTATTGCTTTTTTTGGGTTTGATTTGGCATCTACAYTAGTATCTCTGCTCCTGTAATTAGGATTTTAAAATTTATTTGTCATCTGGTTCCAGTAGATAAAGATAGAATTTTTCTGAAAATGATACTRTATTTTCAGGGGTGCTCATAAGTCTTCTAAAACTAAGAGAAAAATACTGAGACTTTAATGAAGTAAAACATGTGAAGAATTTAGGGTTACCATCTTGGTCTCTATCTACAGCTTTTGCTGCTGTTCAGTTGGGACTTCTTAATCTGTGAAGAAATACTCGCATAACTGCTCTGACAGAAAAATCTTTACCACTGTATATTTTGGTATTGAAAATTGTGCAGGTAGAAGTGCTGATTTTCAGAAGCTGTTCAAAGGCAGGTSGTGGTGACTCAGGTACTTGAGATGAGTAGAAGCTTGAGGCTCCTGCAAGATGCATTAAAGAGCCTCTGGTCTGCACACCCTATTGCAGGTGGTCTCTGTACCAGGGTGATTTCCCCTCYGAGGCCAGAGGTGGTAGATTCAGGCTGCAGATGAAACCAGCCCAAGTTTTCAGCAAGTTCTGATCCAAACATGGCTCAGAGTTTGGCATTGCAACATGTGCTGAGCCTGGTTGAACAGKAATGCACATTCATACAGCAAAGCTTTTGACCTGGGAATGTGCTCTTCTCATGCCACAGTTTCCTGCCTGATTTCTCAAAACACAGGTGACAAGTGCACTGTGTGTGTGTGTGCACAACTGTACATCTAGGAAATTTCCCAGTCTATCATGAGTGGTTCTTGAGCTCTTACAGGGAGGCTTCACATGAGGAAATTGGCAGTCATAGTACTGAAAATCAATAGCTAATGGTGTATTGGTATATTAACAAATTTATAATGCTTTGGCTTTGCTGGAGGCCTGCAGATACCATTAGCTGGGGTTTTTTTCTGCCTTCTTCACAGGCAATGAACTCCAGAATCATCCGTTCAAGAGTTATGAATATAATCCTGTCTAAGTTTCACTTAATGCTTGTTTTATTTTAATAGTTTGAGACCTTTGTTTGATTTTTTTGTTCTGTCACTTCAGGAAATTCTTTCCTATATATTGTTCCTTTAAAATGCTTTTCCTCTCATACTACAGCAGAGGATGTGAAATATTCCTCATTCCACTTGCAAAAAAAATCATTTTCTGACAGAATTCACAGACCCACCAGTTCTAAAAAAACCATGCACTCTGTTAATCTTAGAATGAAGTTGCTAAAAAGTTGCCATAATATTTGGTGAGAGATAAAAAGGGCTTTTCTTAATTGAACTCTGTGATTACAGTACCTGTAACCATCAGGGCTTTTAATTATAAATAAAAAATGGCAAAACTTTCTGAAGTTTGCTGCTTAGTTACTTTTTCTATACTGTCTTTAAAGATAAAAATAACAATACTGAATAATTTATAGAAAGAAGTAAAATACATTTCTTGAGCTGGCAAAATGACATAACTGCTTGATTATGTGAAGTTGGCTTAGAATTCATTTTTTAAAATATAATTTGAATATGTATTGGCTGTATTCCTTTAGGGTAGGTAGCAGCAGTAGGCATTCATGAAGAGTCTGACTTAGGAGTGAAAATGTGTTKGTCACCTGAAAGACTGTTCTTTGTTTGGGGTTGAGGTACAGTAGGATCAGGAAAATGAAGTTGAGAGAGACYCTGGAAACACTATTTCAGAGCTGTCTACCAAGTACTTGATCATTTGGGCTATAAATTTTACATAATAATTTCCTTATTTAGAAAAATTTTATTTGAAAAAAAAATTTGTCATTTGTTCTTCAAAACTGGAAGTAATGTACCCATACAAACTGGAAGTAATGATTTTTTTTTCAAAAGACAGTTGATTGTACTGCCTGATCTGAGAGGACACTTCCTTACTGCTTGAATAATAGGAACTAGTTTCAGTAGTACTGGGTTGGAGTGGAGAAATAGYCATTCTTCTTGAATGAATTCTCAAGAAAAAGACAGCCTAAAGCATTAATGAAAGTGAATTATTCATCTTTTATGGTTTTTATTTACTTATGATGATTTAAACATTCTTTGTCTATCAGTTTTTATCCCTAAAGTGTAAATCAGTTTTGAATTAGTGTGTTTTGATAAGAACTTAATGTACCCTCCTACCAAAAACTGCTTCTTGAGAGTTAAATTTCTCTCACAGCTTTTTTCCTTCTGATTGCARTACAAGTTGGAATTTACTTCAGAAAGGGTAATTTCAGAGACTTCAACCTAACTACTCCTTCATTTATCAGCACTCTGAAGTCAATAGTTGTCTCTTCCACACCAGAAAGAAGAGCAGGAAGAAATTCAGGATAAACTAATTTTTTTTCCTGCCTCTCAAACTGAAGATGTTGAGATGATGCTGCAAGATTTGTATCTYTCTTCATTATTCTAGTAAACTAAACACCTTCGGTGCCTTCTTCCAGGAATAGGATTTATTTCTTTTACAGTCCTTGCTGTTGCTTGCCTTGGCTGTGTSACAGGATTTGTAGCTGTGAGGTTCACAGCATTGTTCAAGGAACACTTCGTGTGAGACTGGGCTTAGCTCTACATGTAATTTAATTTCTAGTGGAATAGGATCTTGGCAGCTTTAAGTTAACTAAGCTGAACTGTGCTTCTACACCACAGTGCAGTCACCACTGACCTTGATATTGATTTCTAATGGTGGCTTTCCCATAACCTTGCAGTCTTTAGCATCACTTGTATGTTAGGCAAAGTTGCTTGAGTCAGCCTGACAGCTCAGKCTGTGGGTCACGCTTGCTATYAGGTTACATCAGGTAGAAAAGGTGGGGGTTTTTTTGTTTGGTTGKTTTTTTTGTTCACATGGATGTATATTTGCAAATATAGCTAAAGAAACATGTGTTCTCCTGTTCTGGAGAGATTGTTCCATGACTGGAGATCATGGGATTCAAAGARCAGGGAATTTAGAATTTGAAGCTATGTGCAGAAAATTCAAACTCTCTTTTAGGTACTGCATTAATAACCTGATTTTGAAGAAGGCAAAGTACCTTTTACTCTCACTTGTAGCTRCTCTTCAGGAAGAGATTCAGTACTTGTTTTCCCATTTCTGTTCTCATTTTCTGGCAGTTTTTACTTGCTGTGAGTGAACTCTGGCAACCAGTAGAATAGTGGGGAGAGATGGAATGAAGTATTTTGGTGACTCCAAAAAGCATGAGATTATTGAGCTTAATTTCCCCATCACTGCTGTGGTCTAGAAGGTGGCTGATGTTCTCTGACTCTTCAATAATAAATCCTATTGTGTCCATGTAAGGACAAGCATATGGACAAACATGTTTCTTTTTCTTCAGAGAGCAACAAAGCTTCTCTGTTGGGATGACATGGTTGTCAGGTGAGGAAAAGGTTGTATTTCACACAATCTCATCAAATAGACTGAAAATACT
The DNA here is from genome assembly GCA_902810485.1 of Alauda arvensis. Lineage (NCBI taxonomy): Eukaryota > Metazoa > Chordata > Aves > Passeriformes > Alaudidae > Alauda > Alauda arvensis. Next base: position 184,291 of record CADDXX010000646.1, read on the forward strand.
TCTGCATCTAAATGGAAACAGAAAACATATGCTTGCCACTGCTGATTACTGGCAGGAATGAAATAGATAACTGTGTATAAGTGAGATCATTTGAGAAGAATTTTTAATTGCTTTGTTATGTATAAAAGTGAAATAATTATTTCCAGAATATGCCTTTAGGATATGTTGGTGCTTTTCATGCTACTGAGTTCAGCTGTTATAATGAAGGACTTAGCATTTTTGCCTTTCAGTCCAATCAAGTTTTATTAATTTGCTGTTTTCAGCATCCAGAATATAACTATAGTAACTGTAAAATTCCTGAGGAGACCAAATTATTATTACTAGACACTAAATTTTTTTTCATAGATAGTATTCACTGTAAAATTCAGTAATTTAAGCTCACTAGGTTTCATTCTACAAGTTTCTATTATCAGACAGTTTATCAACTCCTTAGAGGAGATCTGGTTGTTGCTATTATTAAATATTATTTTTCTTGGTTTGTGCTGTGAGGAATGGAGATTTCTTACTTCTTCCACTTAGCAGTTTTTTAAGCAAAGACTATTGCTTTCTTTCTCATGGTTTGCCACAGTGGGAATTTTTTGCCTCCATGTATTAACCAGGATGTGCTAACCAGACCTCACATCCTCTAGACCTGGAATTAGTGCCTTCTTGTTGAAGATTTCTCCTATCTGTGCTTATCTCAAGTTCCTGCTGCCACAGCTTATCTTACAGCAAGTTCCTCTTGTGGCCTTGGCAGTATTTTGAGACAGGCAACTGTGATCTTTAAGTACTTACAACCTTATGTAGAACTTTGAAGTCATGGTCTGCAGCTTGATTCGTGTCATCCAGCCCAAAAAACCTTCTTTCCAACCTTCTTTCCTGTACCCTACAATTAAAAAATAAATAAATCTCTAAGCTTTAAAATCTTCAGAACTCCAGAAAGTACTAACCTTCATAATTCTTTAGCTTCTTATAGAAGGAACACTACTGGGAAATTGATGTCTCATATCTACAAAATTCAAATGAGTATTCAGTCACAAATCACCAACTTTATGCCACACATGGTTAGTATCAATTTCTCATCATGGAATTTGTCTGGATGCTGATACTAGTTAGGTAGAAAAAATGAATGAATATGCATCCCAAAGGAAAAGCACTTTCCTTCTGAACACTTATAGGTGTTAAATTTAGCTTCATTAGAGCATTCTTATATTATCTGGATGAACAGTCAATGAATAAAAGAAATGAACTGCTATGTGTAACATTCAAAATATTTCCAATAGGCACTAAATTCAGAGTAACTTATTTTCCATTTTCTAAATAGATGATTATTGCCCATGTTATTCTGTTTGTAAATAAATAATTTTTATTCACAGTGTAGTAGTAATGCTAGATAGGCTGTGATGCAGTGACACATGGTATGATAGATAGCAAAAAAAGATACCTAAACCAGAGATACTTTGGATTATTTTCTGAAGAACAAATATTGGCTGAAACCCAGAAATGTAGGGGTAGGAAACTACATAATCTTCCTCATCTTCGTATTTATCAGACATGGCTGTTACAAATTGCTTAGTATTTTGATAGAAATGACAATTTGAAAGAAGTTTTACTTAGAATTAGTTAGAATTTTAGTTAGAATTTGAGAAGAATTAGTTATTAGAAATATCAAGGTATTTTATTTCTTCATCTGAAGGAAAGTGTAAGGAAAGCAGAGGTGATGGGGAGTATACTAACAGAAGTACAGAAAACTTTGAAGTAGACACAGTAACTCTGACCCTATATATGAAGTTGTACAGGTCTTGAGGTACAAAAATATAATAACCTATTACAACCCCTTTCCCATGGTCTGAACCAGAAATGGAGACTAAAATAACCAGCTTCTTCCTGGTCTTCCCAAAAGTAACACAGTAATTGTAAAGTTAGATGAATTTCCAGCAGCCAAACAAATRATAAKAAGCTGCTGTTTTGRTGGCCAAATATGTTGTGAATGTCCRTGAGAAAGTAATCAGGAAAGCTCTCATTTCTTTTCCCTGTCCAAGCTCTTACATTAAAGCCAGCTCTGTGCATCTTCTGCMCTGGAAATGCAAAGCCTCTGTGTCTGTGCAGCTGCTGTCTTCCAAAGGTGGCCCTGATGCTGACTGGAAGCCCCAGGGTGCCACTGGTTTTCACTGCAAGCCTGTAGCAAGGCTACAGCTGAGGCAATAACCCTCACTATGTGATTCAGAAGATCAGGCAGGACACAGGGGCAGTGTCCATCCACCCTCCTCTCACAGCAAAGCCCTTTCTAAAAAGATTTTCAGTAAGTTACATTCTAATCCAGAAGGGGATTGGGAAGCATTAACTGTGATTGTGTGATTCAGGTGTTACCTGGGTAGCTTTGACAGCTCTTCATTGAGTCATGCCTGKTTTTTCACATGCTTCTTCTCTTTACATTCTCAAAGGTAATAATAAAAAAAGAAAATACAACAAATAAATTTACATGGTGCTTTAAACCTTTCTGAAATATTTATCCAATAGGGTAACCCCACCAATTTTTACCAGGAAACTTATTGAAAAATAGATGTTTAGAAAACCTTATTTATCAGAAAATGCCAGGGAAAGGCTCCAGTCTTCCAAAACCTGCACAATACTGAAGAAATTATTGAGCAAATTTCCCCTTGCTGTGTGGAGTCATTGAGTGCTGTCACAGTAATAGTGCATTTAAACACAGCAAACATGCAGAGGTTGCATGGATATTCTGTAATTTCTAAAAAGTGAAAATAAAAAGGACATCTCCAAATTCATAAAAAAATTAAGAAGAATGAGCTACTGAAGGCATAGCAGACATTGGACACTCTTTACCTCCCACAGGACAGGCCTACGCAGGGCAGTGGAGCACATCTTCAGCAGGTGCTGATGAAGCTTGTCCAATGCCAGAAGTGATACACTTGATGCATGTTAGTACTGCCCTGCTGCTCAGGTGCAGCTCTGAAAATATGCCATGGATAATTCTTGATATAATGTGTTAGCTGTTGGTAACTTGGATGGTCTCAAACTGAAGAGTAGCAGGGAGCCAGAGCTGTTTTGTACCTAAGTTAAGAAAATAAATCCCTACTCCTGGTTATCTACCTACCAACCTACCACTGAGCTAATCTCATAGAATATTGATAAACAGATAAAAATGGCAAACACAAAATAACAAAATAATGGTTAAATTTACAACACTTGGAGAACTTTTCCTCTCCCTTTCTGCTATAAAATTTCACARGGGCAGATTAGAAGCAGAAGCTAAAAAAATATAGAATTTCTTCCTGAAAGCAAAAAATCGTRGAAACTTGGTCTTCAACCTTCCATTCTCATGAGTCCCATTCTATTTGTAATATGCAAACTAAACGTGTGTCTCAAGGCATAATGCAAGCTGTCACACAATCACTTTTGAATAAAAGAAGACTATTTACTGCTTTTTACACATGACAAGAGAAGGTCTGTCCTGTGGGAAATAGCACTTTGTGTCAGTTCTATCCAAGTTTCATCCAATCAATTTTTAAATGAATAGAATTGACTATTGTGATTAGGTTGCAAAAACAAAACAAAACAATTTAAAAAATCAGTTTTTACTTTCTGACCAAACCTGAAAATGTTTTCTTGTATCATCTTATTTCTAATTTTGGCCTTCACCAAAAATTAACCCAAAACCACCCCTTATTTTGCTTCATGTGATCTGTATTTCAGTTGCTTTAAAAGTTTTTTCAGACATCTTTTTAATGAAGAACAAGGAAGAGCCATGGAAAAAAAAAATCCCATCACTGATCTCAGAAAAAAAAACCCCATAGGTTTTATTCCAAGAGATGCATTAAATTCTGTTGTATTTTCTCTCTTCAGTGYTGCCAGAACTACTGCTTTTATTTTCTCATCTTCATCTCCCCTTTTTCTGATTGGTTTTGTGTGCTCAGCCAGCGTGTGTTTCACTTGCTGCTCTTCTGCCCTGATCCTGCAGATGTGACCACCATTTCATTTGCATTTCATTTTCCATGCACACCCTGTGAACTGTAGGTTTTCATCCAGTTGATGGAGTGTAGAGGGTCAGCTCCATGGAGCCCTGCTGAAGACAGGGTGAAGCTGCAGTGTTCTYGTGCTGTACAATAATTGTTATCAGTTTTCAGAGTGGGGCTGCGTGTAACCAGCCCAGTTTTGCAGTCTCTAGTTCTTCCTTTCATTTGAGGTTTTCTTAATATTTTTTTATGATATCAATAAGTGAGATCATCATTAAAACCTGAGTAGATCAACAGTGCTTTTGTGTAATCTCTTAATCCTGGACTAATATTAGACATTGCTTTTTTTTTTTTTTTTTCAAATCCTCAGTTTAACATGTCTGGGCTAGTCCTTAATTTACTCTAAAGATTAGCCTTGGTACACCCACCTATGAGTACTTCCCAGCAGTCAGTTGACTTCTTTCTCAATTCATCTTTTACATGATTTATTGCTTGCTGAGAGTGCCTAATTAAATCTAATGGACTGCTGGTAGACATCTATTGGAATATTGGCATTTTATCACCAATTAGGCTGCATTTCTTAGCGTGCTCTTTGCTGGYTTTATATCACTTCACAGCATTAGGAAATGCTTCTTCCTGTTTTTCAACATATTTGTTTCCAGTTAAGGCATTGAGGTGTTTTATTTGGAAAATAGAAGCTCTACATGTCAGAAGATAAGTACAGGGCTAAAGGTGTATGTAACTGGAAGGAATAATCATCTTAAATATGCTTCTTCTTTTCTTTGTTTGTATTCTTTTTCCAAAATACATCCCACAGTTTGATAAATTAAGCTCCTGTATGCAAATCTGCTTTCAAGCTAGAATTGCTTTCTTTGTTCCAAACCAYTTTGCAACAAGAAACTCCTAGTGATTTCAGCTGTAATATCTTGCTAACTGTAATGCACATGTGTTGCATTTGGAGGTACCGCTGGGAGAAATGACTGTCCCCTTGCTTCAGGTCCCAGCTGTCTTGTACCAGTAGGTGTTTTTAGACTTCGTAAGAGTGACACTGCAGCACTGAAGGCATGGAGGGCTATTGTGGAGGGCTTAACCCAGTGTCAGATCTACTGTAGAGTTACATAATGCCTGTTAGCTCTCTGTCTCTGTAGCAAAAAACAGCAGCAAAGCAGATACAGGCAGAAGTGCTTGTCCAACACCAGTTGGATTGCAGGGTTTTGATCCCTCATGAACTATTTCTTAGGCTTCCTAGCACAGGAATAGAAGAAAGCTAAGCAGAAGTGAGTGCTAAGTCAATTTTGGCCATCTGTACTGTGTTCTTTGTAACAACTTAAAAAACCTTTGTTTCTGAGACAAAAGGTCCCAATTACTCACTAAACATCTCTTCACCCAAAATTGCTGAGGCCATGTGCAACTGACCTTGTGAGAACAGACCCTGACCCACGCTGTTGTTAAAGCTGTGCCCAAACACTGTCTGAAAAAGAGCTTTTTGGCATTGTATATCACTGTTCAGGTAACACTGCCAAAAGTKTCTGGCCAATCCATGAGTTTTCCAGTAGTTTTCTTGAATTTATTAATATGTTTTTTTGTAGATGTTTTCTTTGCACAGCTTAGCCTTATGCTACAATTCAAAGATTCCACTGTATTCCATTAATTTAAGTTGTAGGCTGAAGAAAATCAGCACTGATTTTCTTTGTCTGTGCAGAGTAGTAAATGTGGGACTGGGCTACATAAAATTTTGAAGATGAAAAGTAAGACCAAATGGATATTTTCAACAGTTACAACAGCACTAATATCAGTAAAATCAATGAAAACTACTTTACATAGGCACCATCTTTTGTACCATATCTAGTGTCCCAATACAAGTCATAATAGATAATCTGTACAATAGCTTTCCATAGTATATGTATTATATGTTGCATTTATGCCGTGTTTTCTGCAGATGCTCTGATGCTAATTAATTAGGTGCTATACCTATCTACGTTTCCTCTTAATTTTCAGTAATGTCAATGATGAAATTATAGAGAATATAAAGTCATCATATTAAATTGATTCTCTTATGGGTAGAGTATTTGCTATATATCAGGAAACCTGCTCACCAAGAATATTATCTATGAACTACAGGATTATTGAGCAAAACAGCTTCTAAAATATTAATTAGAAGGCTGTACTGTTGTTTACATTAGAAATACATGGTATCTCAGTGAAAAAAAGGAACATCTCTGAAATACAATGTCAGAACCAAACAAAAGTGGTATCTATTGATGCAACACTGAAATGTTGCTTTATTAACAGATTTGGTTATCAGGCTGTGAATTGAGGTGCCAAAGGTGCCAGCACATTATTTTCTTTACTGTTTCAGGGGGCAATAAGCTCTTCTAGAGGTACARAGAGAACAGCAGAGAGCTTAAACTTTACATCTTTTGTCCCCCTTCAGCAAAATCTATCAGAGGATGTCTGCCCTTGCTGCTTATATATGCCCCTTGAATTCTGCTCCTGTTGATGACCACTTGTGTTGGTGTACCCCAGTTATCTGCCTTATAAATATATTACAGAAAAGATATATTGCTTTGGCTTCCAGAGGGATTTTAAGTATTAAGTATTCCTCCTGGAATCATAGCACAGGTATATAAATATAAATGTATGTTTTTCAAGAGGAATATGGAAGAAACCTKAAAGGTTCTTCTTCAATGGACAGGTATTTAGGGTCTGGTGGCAGTGAATTTTCTGAATATTCAGTTTCTGCTGAGACCTTCAAAGGAGAAAAGTATGTTACATGTTGTCCCAAAAATAAATATAGTATGCTATTTTTTCTAAACAGTAATTTACCCTTAATGCAGATGAACTAAGGAAACAGGGTATTAGCATAACCCCAAAAGACTTACCTGTCTGAAACAATAAAGGTTTTCATATGTCTATGAATTGACTTCATCACTGCAGCACTAATGACTCTGGGTTACAATTATTTGTTTTTGTTCAAGACTTATAGGCAGCTCTATGCAAATTGTAGTGATGATGGAAATTAAATATACATTAAAAATACCATTACTGAATAATTCCAGCATAGTAAGTAGCCTGTTTCATAATACATTATTATTATTATTGTCATAATGGTTGAGCAACTTGTATCGCAGATGCATTCGATGAAGTAGCAACAGCAGTGGAGATAGCAACATAAACATCATGCTCCACTGCCTGCCCTGTGCTAAAGAAATTACAGTGTGGGAGGAAGGAACACAACATTGCAATTGCTGAGACTGACAGCCAAGGAAGTGATGAAGTCTTATGAAATCAACAGCATGTTGGGTGCATACTCTCCAATTATGATGGCAGGGTTTCACTAAAAGGTGGTCCTGCTATCATTACACATAAGCAGAGTTGTTAAGACAGTTTCCAAAAGATCAAGAGCAGCATATATAGTTTTAAATAGATAATTAAAGTTGCTTGAATCTAGCGGATCTTCTAAAACAGTCTCATCCTGTCTCCTACCATTATAGAGTTTGTGCAAYATCTTCGTTTTTTTTTGKTTTTTTTTTTGATCATTATTTTCATCTGCCTCCAAAATCTCTATCTGCCATTCTGAAAAGAAAGAGCTGCAAGTCTTCATTCCATGTGCTCTGCTGAGAGCTTGGCTGTGGTGAACAGCCAATGTATACAATGCATGTGCTACTTCCAGCTGTAGAGTAAACTCCTGGGAAGACCTGCTGGGTAGGGTTGTTTTTTTTTTTTTTTTTTTTTTTTTTTTTTTTTGTTTTTGGGGGGGTGAAAGTGACTGGAGTTCAGACGTGTGCTCTTCCGATGTTTTGGTTTTTTGGGGGTTTTGTTTTTTTTGTTTTGTTTTCTGGGCAGAATATAGGATTTATAAAATTTTGGGTTTTGTATAACTGACCAGCTTCATTGTGAGTCATGACAGAAAGCAGGTTACAGTCATTTTCCTGTAACCTGGTGCAATGCACTGTTATGTAGGCTGGACAAGGGAGGAAAGATTGCWTCTGTCTGGTGCCCTCACTGAGTCTACTGAGAGTGGAGGGGAGCTGCCAAGCTGCTAAGTGTGCAACTCCCTGAAAGAAAAACTKTCAGCCCACAGCACAAGCAATTCAAGAAAACCTGCTTTTGCTTTTGTTTTCTTTCACCTTAATTTATCAAAAGATTTTGAGAAGTATCYATAAGGAAATTATCTATGCAGATCCAACCCAAAGCTGCAGCTAATTTGGGGATCCCATCATAGATGTAGCTGGAAGGCAATTCCCAGTTTACTGGATTTGTACTATCTCAAGCAACCACATTTGCATAAACTTTTCAAACTGTAAAACCTTGTTGTCCTGGATCCTTAGAAAGCTTCTGAACTCATAATGGGTTAAAACCAATGTATTTTTGTACCAACACTGCCATTTCTGTTTGCATTGCTTTTTCTTCTTTTGGGCTAGAGGAAAGAAAGCTAGAAGCACTTTCTTTAATTTGAATTGTCTTTCATACGTGTGAGAATCCATAATTAAACAGAGTATTCTGGATCAGGTCTTACCTGTACCTTGCAGAGCAGTACAGTTGTCCCTTCTGGGTATTCCTCGCTTTTTATGTTCTGGAATTGCATACAACTTCTTCTTTAATGGCTGTATGACTTTGTTTAGGGGAACTATGATCAATTAGCACAACCAAATCTTTGCTCTCCTTTTGTTTCCACTCAGATGCTTAAAGAAGAAATTCTTGTTGATCATTTCCAAGATGCATTTTCATGCCATTACCTTCTATCCTTTCTATTATTTAGGTCTTCAACATCACCTCATTTTCAGTATGACTTTTCCTCTGTAGTATCTTAAAACTTTGTGTTGCCACATTTCTGCAACATGCGTCTTTGCTAAGGTCATTACTACAGATATTCAATGAGACTCATCTCAAGTATGATTCTGAACAAAAGAACCCAGTTTTCTCTAGCTCAACAGTTCAATTTTCATCTTCACCTCCCACMTAGTCAAGTCTATGGCCACCTTTGTGTTCCTGTATCAGTCCTCTTGTCTGGCTTTTTACAGATCATTACTGCACACATTTCACAATACTTTTCAAATGAGTGAGAAATTCTACTGATATCCTAGCAAGATATTTATTGTTCAAAATTAATCTTTTCATGCAGCTGCAGATCCTATTCCTAGCAAAGTATTTATGGTGCATCATTACCAAAGTCCAAGAAACTGGTGGCAAGCTGAGAAATACACATTTACATACAAACCCCTCAGAGGACTACTGCATTTAAACACWGAAAGTTTTTCCTTTATGTATGTAGTTTAGCAAAGTACTTATGGATTTTTCATCCATAAATGCTCAGAAAAGTAAAGGATTATTTGTCTTATGTAAAACAGAAAGAAAATGCAATGAAATAATGAAATAGCTCAAGTAGTTTTGTCTAATGCTTATTTATACAAAGCTACATAGGGTAGCATTCATTTTACAATCAGAGTTCAAATAAGTTCTTTCAAAAAACACTTGAAAAATAACATAGACCAAAAAATTTAAACTCTCTTAATTTTGCTTTTATCTGGTATTTTTAAGCTCCATGACAAAATYAGTTAGTACCATTTTATAGCACAGAGAATAACTCCACTGTTTTCTGTACAGTCCCAACTGAGAAACAGCTTTTTTATCCCTTACTTGATGACATTTTCTTTTTGGTTATTAAAGATAGAAAAGGACAGCTGCATACTTACATGTGCATTAACTTCATAAATTGTTAATCCTGAAGAGACGTGCTGCTCACAGAGGGGTAAGTCTAATGCTACAGACTGCCATTCAGTGGTTATCACTRTTTCTTACATTTGAAGTCATGCACATCAGACAATACTTGCTTCCCTATAAATTGAGCCCATTCTCATGATGTCTCTCAATACAAGCAAGAGTTTTATTTATTTCTGAAAAACGCTCAAGTGAAAACAATAAGCATAAGTGACATGGCTGTCTAGCTTGTGTCCCTGAACAAAAGGGAGCATGAAGCAGGTTTGCAGCCTGTCTTTAAGGTCAGCACAGATGCTTCTCTGTAGAGAGTGTTACCCCCCATCTCTTCCCTGAGGGCTCTTGTGCTGGGTGGTGCTGTCCTGACACATGGAGCCATGTGTCAAACATGAGCAGGATGTCTGGCCCCACCACCCACGTGGTCAACATTGCAGGGGACCTCTTTGCAGGAAGCAGGTACCCATTCTCCTACATGGATGTCTGTCAAAGCAGGGTTGGACAGGCACCCTCCAGTGACATTAAGATCCTGCAGTGKCAGGCAGGGCAGAAAAGGAGCATGGCACACTTGCGGATACAGTTAAAAAAGGATTTTTTTGTGGATTTAATCCAGTGTTATTTTTGTTTGCTTTGTCTCTGATGAGCTACCGGAGATACCATTTCCAAACCTCTTTCCCACTTTCACTTCCCAGCTGTAAGCTTTTGCTTGTACTTTATCATKAAACTGAAATGTTTGATGTGCTCTAGTAAAGTCTTTATCAGAAAAACATGAGGAGGATAAACCTTGAAATTTTTCATTGCTTACATGACAGGAGAGTGGCAAATATCCCTAAGCTGCATTCCAGCTAAGGTAAAACTGAAATCCACATAAAAAAGGAAGATTTGGGCATACGTGGTTGAACTTAGATAGCTAAGTGCAGCATGTCATCCTAAGAAACTCAACTCAGCTATCACTTCACTCTGGAAACACTTGAAATCTCTAGCAGAATTTCCTGGCTTCCAGGCTTTTGGCTGTCCTTATGYGTGWGCCTGGACTGCCTACTGAGGTTGTTCCACAAGAGGCAGAAAATAATTAATCATCTAAAAATGACGAGTCCTTTTCTAACAGCTATGTTTTTAAAAACATATCTAAATAAAGAAACTATTAAAAATGAACTGCAAGGGCAACACAAKAGTGCCAGTACAGAATATAATCCTAATAGAGATTTTCAGTGATAACTTTGAAAACACTTCCAAGTTTTTGGAAGCCAAGAGGTATTAGCAGATGCTAAAAGGGAGCTGTGAACCTCCAGGTCYAGCTGTAGCATTGTTGAATATAGGAGCATGTCTGTCTTACACATATTCAGGTTAATGTGTAAGAATAAAAGAGACAACAGACCCYGATTTGTGATATGTGAGCATGATGAAGACCAGAGCATCTTCACCAGCACTGCTGGCACATAGCTGGATTCACAGCAGTGTAACAGTGTTCAGAATCCAAGCAGTGCTRTAAGAAATATAACCATATGAATGCCAGAAGTGAAATTCTCATTATTGAGTGCAACCATAGCAGCAGGAAGCAAAGGAGGTTAYGATTGTGAAATATTTGCCTGCCTCTACCTGCTGAGGGAATAAGTGTCATTTTTTTGTTATATGGATATATTATATAATGTTTTGCCATTAATAGAAATGTATTTCTATATATCTATACTTCTAGTACTACATCTGCATTAACCACAGATATGCTGCGTAATCCAGAGATACCCTTATTCTAATTACCTGATCATACACGTTAAAATTACTCCATTTTTTTGTCCCTTTCTGCCTTCATTCATAGAAGGACATTGAAATAGCTTCAAATATCATAAAATGGATCTGTGGAACTACTGTKTCAGTTGTGCCACAGGCTACTGTAAAGTGATGTAAGATGTGGAAAATATATTTAAATCACTACTTGTGTTCACAAAAAAAAGCTGTAACATTTTTTCAGGGAAAAATATGTGTTTCATCAAAAGCTTAAGTATTTTGATTACATAGATTTAAATTAAGTTTTTTCTACAAAAAGAAAGGCAGTTTTGAGAAGAAAAACAGATGATTACCAAAAGTGTTGAAAGTCATTTAATAGCTTTTTTTTTTTTCTTTTAACTCACATGGATTTCCCCATTTATTTCACAAAAAACAAGAATGTCACTTGCTGGAATGAAAAAAAACATATCCTAAAACAAAAGACAAGTCAAAACCTACCCTGAGCAAGAGAAGAAACAACCATCCTCCGGACCTTAAGTATTTCAAAAAAATGCAGTATATCAACTATGAGTAGATAATTTTAAAAAATCCTATGTTTCCTGTTTTCTTATGAACATTCACTAGGGAGTGTAAATTATAAACTATATCATYGACAGGAGGTTGAAAAGTACAGTCAAAAAAGATATTTCCTGTGAAGAATGGTCTTTGTTTTAAAACAAGGAACCGCTGGTAGTATTTGTGTCAAAATGCCCTTCATGAACCACTGTTCATGAAATCCAGTTTAAAGTGTTCCACCAAAGAAACAGAAGTTATGGCCAAGACTATGCCTCTTAACTCATGTTAGTATAAATAGCAAAAGCACACCCAGCTAGAGCAACAGAATAGCACCATAGTGCAGGCACCATTCCCAATTTGTGGATCCCTTAAACTCGGTTGTGGGAAATAAAAGGATATATCAAAGTTTTTCTTCTGTCATTAAAAGTCCTTGCCAGTGCAAATTGCCCATCTGTGACCTTGYCTGGAATACAGGCAGCTGTAAAGCTCTGCCATTTGTGCATACTTAGCATGACACAAAAGCTAGATCTGAAATGTGCAAGTGGCAGTATCTTGTGAGAAGAACATAGGACTCTATATCAGCATATTTTTCTTCCTTTTATCAACACTTGTTTACACTTTTTAAGTCTAATTAAAAAAAAACAAACTTGGGAGAACTTAATAAACTTTTGACTGTAAAGTAAAAATCAGACAAAGTCAATCAGAAGCATTTTGAAGAACCAAAGTTGTAATCCCTGGGCTTTCATTCATCTCTTCCAYAAAGGATTTCAACTCCCTTTGCTCTCATAAACTTGTCAATCCATGCTGCAGCAGCCCTCTTATTAGAAGGTAGAAATGAACCAAGACACAGACTTCCTGTTAAACACAGCAGAAAAAGGATCCTGGTCTATTCCTCTTCACAGTTTAGTCATCTTAACTACAACTATTCACTGACTCTGGCTGCAGTAAGCTCCTACTGTAGGCTTCCCTTGTAGCCTCTGACTGCTGGTTATTTCCTACTAACCTATGACTGCATGGATTAGTTTGCAGACTCTGAGTGCAGGCTTTTACCCAGCTAGACTGTGACTGCAGGTTCCAACAATAGGCTCTAACTGCAGACCCAAACTGACCTCACAGCAATGATTCTCTCTCCCCAGGATCCTGCTTCATGAGCCTGTCCTTCATGCATCTTGAGGTTCCTTCTCCATAATGAGCCTCCTCTCACCAGCTAACCACCTCTTTTATCTCACTCATCCTTATTGGCTATAGCTGTTGCTATAGCCCATCCAGGGCAAGGCTGTAATGGTTAATTAACACAGCTGTTACTTATCAGAGGTGAGGTCACCTCTATTCCCTTCTCCTACAAATTCACAGTAACACTGTGACGTACCACAGATGTAGCACATCAGAAATAGTAGTAAGAATATAAAAGGAGGACATCTTCTATGATCATGTGAGATAAAACTGTTACCTAGTTTATGGTTTGGATTTTAATTTTTATTTATCCAGCTGTACTTTAAACCATAACCCCAGCGCAATTTAACCTAATAAATTATTGGTACCCMGTTGTCACATAGTATTTTCAGCAGCAGGTCTTGAAGCTTTTTACAGAAGGGATGACTTACATTTTACAGGTGGAGAAACTCRAGGAGTGAGACAGAAGAACCCCGACTTTAATATTGACATTGAAAAGCAAAAGAAAATTACATTTTCAGGCAAAAAACCAATTTGTTCAAGGGTAACTCCCTTGAATTTGGAAGTTCAATGTGCAGCTGAATAGGAAAGATACACTATCAYTGGTAAATCTTGATTAAATTATTTTAGCTTATAAGGAAATCAGAATAGAGGAGAAACAAGTATGTAGGAAGCAAAATATTACACTGTARGACTGAGGCCAGTGAATATAGCAAGAGAGGAGTATTTTGATCTTGGGTTCTTTTCTGAGGAATGCTAAAAATGAGAAGGGCACATCCGTTTTATATGATTAATAACTGTATAGATTGCATTTGGAAATCTGCGTCACTAAAGTTACGTTGTTCATCCCTGCCAGTCCAAATGCACATACATTGGTCTTTATTGTCACCTCTGGATGGTGACAGAAAATAAGTACCACATCAACTGTCATCACAAACAGGTTTCAGTTTGGTTGGCGGTGTTGTTTCACTGTTTCCCAAGAAGAATTCATTTAATAAATTCAGTCTTTAGAGTTTTTTATCTGTTTATGTTATAGAGTTATAATACTTTGTTCATATGCATATATAATACTTTACCATACAAATTATTTACAAACTATTTTGTATTTTGCAGCYGAAAAATGAGGTGTTCTGTGCAAAGTGAATTCATTATCCCTTACATTTTGAGTAATTTTTTTTTACTTAAATATGTACCATATAAATATTTTTTGTTTTATGCATGTATATTCATATTTTCTGAAGCTTTGAATGAATGCTTTGAATTATTCCATTAGGGTTATGTAGGAATTTGGATCTAAGAAAAAGTGGGTTGTTATCATTGGCATGTGTTTACATAGTTTAGGATGGAATGCTCCACACAAGTAATTTTGTGTTTCACTTTTTTTTCATGTACCAGACCTTAATGATAGAATAGGTGAATGGCACTGCTGTAGTTGAAATGTMAATCTCAAATATGCTGCATACACCAAAGTGAGAAAGACCTCACTGGTGACCAGCACTGTTACTTAAGGAAAGCTTTCAGCAAATATTTCTGGCCTTTTCACAGAATTCTTACAGGATGAGGACTTTGTTATCCCAGGGACCAGCAAGGAAGGGCATAAACTATAGAAATCTGATCTTGAGTATATTCTGAATTGCTTTGCTCTTAGTGCTTGAACCATTAGGRTAATTCACTGTGGATTCTTGCCCAGTTCATATATTCACTGCAAGTTCTTGGTAACCAAAAGTTATCGAGTGTACATTTCCCATTGTTTTGCACTTGCTTATTGCCTGTTATCTTTCAGTATCAGCCACCAAGGTGGCCGATGGCTGAAATATTTCTTTAATATGGGACTTTTTCTAAAGCCAAAGCCAGTGCATGGTATTTTAACAACTTCCTGCTAGTATGTCTATACATATTGTCTAAAGTCACATTAATTTATTTTGCATGACAGTAGGAAAGAAAAAAATAAAATTGAAAGAGCTRGAAGGAAGAAATGAAGCAACTGACAGTGTAATTGACAAAGCAAAGTTATGTGAGATGATACTCAGAAAARCAATAAAAATTAAAATTATCAAGGAAAACTGCTAGTGTAGTGTTTGAAATTGAACGGGGAAGCAAGCCACAAACACGATGGTTGTTCCTGTCTTTTTTTGCTTGTTTGTTTTGTTCATTTTTTTGTTTGTTTTCCTCTTGTTCATACTGGTAGAACAAAGTAACTGAGGCCACTGACWATCCCAAAAGAGGAGAGTTTGTACCAAAAAGTTATGGATGTATTTTCCCTCAAAGCAAATATTCCTGAAACTTTGTGATGGTCACTCTCCCTCTGCTTTAACTAATACTGGAGCTTCTAACAGAAGCAGTGATTTTGGACGTGACCGAATCCCTGAAATTCCACTGAAATAYGTTTCTGACTGGTAGACCTTATTTGAGATGGCATTTTTTATATCCTTTTATTGAAAGTAAACTGTATTTGATGGGGGCATTATTAAATCAATATATATTTAACGTGTGTGTGTGTCAGAAGAAGGCAAGGAATTGCTTCATGCACGTTTCCAGTTGCCATACCCCATCACTCAGAAGTACAGTCCTTTCCTGTCAATATGCTTTCCCGTACCTCCCTCCAGTGCCTGTTGTTCTGGCACAAACATTTATATGACCACACAGGGAGCCACAYCTGACAGCTGAGAATTCAAAATGAATTTAGAAAAAAGAGAAATGTGAGTGGCTCGAASAAGTGTTGCTTATCTGACTGGAAAGAGATTCAGCTTCACGTTGCCTAGCAGTCTGATAAGGGCTTTGCCAAACACAGACCTGGTGGCTAAAAGACTATTTCACACTTGAGCAGATGCCCAACCAATATTAATATTTACAAAGCAGAATGCAACAGCCAGTAATGTGGTTGACTACAGACTGAAATGCCTGATTGACCAACAGATAAATATGTTCTTAGAAGAAAGAGGAAGGTGAGAAAGGGGAATGATAATAACAGGCAACTTCAGAGGGACCCCCAGGGAATGGGGGCCTACATCAAGGATAAACAGGGATACAGAAGTCAGTATCCCTCTTCAGCTCAACAGCTACTTTCTCTGAATGTTATCTGAGGATAGCAAATAGAATAGGAAATAGAACAGAGAATCTAAACCCACAGGTTAAGCAGTCATTTRTAGTTTGTAAATCATGAGAGGGAGATGCATTTGGCATGTGTTTTTATAATGTGGAATGATTGCTTTATGTCTTTCTGTTTGTCACTTCTGTCCTTTTAGACCTTTTGCAAGTATTCTGTTAGCTTTTAATTTATTTTTTTTTTCATTTTTGTAACTCAAGCCTGTATCTGAGGTGAAGGAAATGGCTAAGAAAGAACAACTTAAAAACACTGAAATTCTTGACACTAAGATTCTCTGGTACTGTCCAGTATCCTAGGTGTTGAAAGAATAAGAAGGTACCTCTGCTTTTAGCTACCAGGGCTAGAGTAGAAGCTGGAAGATGAGTCTCTCTTCCAGTGATCAGCATTAACAAAGTAATCTTTCTGCCAGCACTAGTTAGGGGAAAGAAGCACCAAAATCTTAAGGAAATTTACAAGAGCAACAAGATCAAGTAYCCTGCCTTTGATCATTCCCCTAACTCGTTTTTGTGGTGTATTGAGAGTATCACTAGATAACTCTTACCGACTTTCAAGGGTCAAATTTATAATTTGGTGGCTTTAATATCAATTAACTATTTCTTTTAGGGAAAATACTGCATCTAATAGCTAACTAATAAGCATTTCTCATTGTCAGAACAAAATATTTTGGTTCTTTCAAGGGTCAAATTTATAATTTGGTGGCTTTAATATCAATTAACTATTTCTTTTAGGGAAAATACTGCATCTAATAGGTAACTAATAAGCATTTCTCATGGTCAGAACAAAATATTTTGGTTCTTAACTGATAACCAGTCAAAAATAATGAGTCACAAAAAGACAAGATCAGAGCTGAGCATGAACCAACTACAGTTTGTAAATGAATGACAAGCACATCTGCCAGATGTTGCCAAGATGCTACTGAAATAAAGCAGTTGGGCCTATTCACTGTAAAAAATAAAGTTATGAAAGAAGCATGCTTTTTATAAGAGCTGTAGTCATTTGTCATGTATACCAATGCATTTATTTCTGAGATTCTCCTTCAAGCATCAAAATTATTTTAAGTGCCTACATTTTTTAGATTCTGGGGAAAGAAAAAATATTTTTGTACGTGGAGAGAGAAGAAACCTCAACCATTCTACATGTAAAATACTTTTGTATCAAATTACTTTCATTCTAAAATAGCTAAATCCCTCAGTCATACTGCTGCTAGTACAATATTTGTATTTTATTGCTATTACTCTGCTGTTAGTGGAGCACATGTCCACCACTGAAGAATGTGATGATTTATCCAGAACATAGAAAATGTGAACCATCTGGTTCACTCTGGAAGTTTGTGTTGCCTGCTAGGGAATTGGCAAGTGACTTTACAATATTCCTTCAGCTGGGATAGACTTTTTAGTTTTGCTTCTAGGATTTTGCAGAAGATTGTGCACTTTGTTTCCTAAACAGTGCTCTCTTCAAGGTTAATCAGGTGGTTTGACATCTTTGGCTGCAAAATATTGACCTAGTGGTATAATCCAGAAATGGCTAATCTGTCATGCATAATACTTGGTGGGTGGATATTGGCAGTATTGGTGATTTCCTGACTTTGAATCTTTTGCTGAAGATTCCACTTGTTTTCTCTATTCCAAACTTTTCATTTTCTTCTTGTATGCTCTTCAGTGCATTAATGTCATAGCCGTTTCTAACTTCACAATTCAAAATACCACTTCAATACTGGAGTTGGTTTGCAGTTGGATATAAACACCAGTGGTCTTTCCTGTCATCTTTAGCTTATCTGCCTGGAAAAGACACTTTGCAGAATGACTTCAGAATTTTCAGATTAATGTATTTAATAAGAAAACCGTGGTCTCTTCATTGGTTTTACTGGAATGCAACAAATTGCCTATGTCAGAATTTCCCTGTCTCTCTCCTATTTAAGTACTATATTAAGTATTTTGGCCTAGCACAAAACTGAGCTGGAAAAGTAACAAATGAAAGAATGTGGATTGGTTATTTGTTCAAAACAAGATTCAGGTGAAATATCTAATTAATTCTAGCTRGTCACAAACTATTTATTGTTTATTATTCATTATTC
This sequence comes from Alauda arvensis, assembly GCA_902810485.1. Taxonomy (NCBI): domain Eukaryota; kingdom Metazoa; phylum Chordata; class Aves; order Passeriformes; family Alaudidae; genus Alauda; species Alauda arvensis. The sequence goes on from CADDXX010000646.1 coordinate 202,592, forward strand.
TGTCATTCCATATAACAAAAATAGTTCCCTCTCTATGTATTAGTCTTTTTATTTAGTCATGAATAATGTTAATATTTAAAATACAGCTTGACTGGAAAGGAGCAAAGAAATTTTCCTCATTGATTTATTTCACTCATGCTACTGCACCCTTTCTAGAAGTTAGTTTAACATCAGGTGGTAGTAAATGTGACAGTAAAATATTTCTATGTTGGTTTTTTTTGTTTTTGTTTTTGCTTTTTTTTTTTTTTAATAATGATACGGCGACCACCGAGATCTACACTCTTTCCCTACACGACGCTCTTCCGATCACTTCAAGTACCATATAACCATTCACACACCATCAAGCTTAACACTATTAAAGGGTAATTTCCCCTGTGGGAGCTATGCCCAATACAGATGCTNATCACTTACAGGCATATGGCCCTAATCTGAAAGATGAATTGGTTCATTCACTTCAAGTACCATATAACCATTCACACACCATCAAGCTTAACACTATTAAAGGGTAATTTCCCCTGTGGGAGCTATGCCCAATACAGATGCTGTCTCTACAGTGTCTTTTTATCTTTCTATGGCAGGTAAGGAGATTTAAATAAGAGGCTTCATCAAGAGTGCAATCACAGACATATTCTTCCTATTGAAATAGCCATGAAGTAGAAAATAAACACTCCTAAAAATCTTAGCACTCCAAACATTACCAAGAAGACTTCAGTGTACAGTTCACACTTGGAAATTTTGTGTTGAAATCCAAGCATGTGAGATGCCTCATGGGCTTGGCAGTTGAGGACAGGAAATATTGTGGGATAATTTGCATGTGCTATTAAATTCTGAAAGTAGTTAACACAGTTTCAAAGTAATCAAGGAGTAGATTTTGCCTCCATCTCCTATAATCATCATGATTTCTTTTTAATTTTCTCATCATTTCTTTAGGTTATTATTATGGGTTCTATATTCTATCAAACTTGATAATAAAGTCTGTAGTAAATTTTCTTTAGAACATAATATTCATATGTTTTTGCTCAAATATTTGGACAACAGTTCTATCTGTAGTAATTTTGCCTGGTTTCATCTAAAGATGARTTGTCTAGGGATGCCAATAAAAATAGGCCTTCTGAATAAAGTGCAGAAAAGTTTTTGTTGTTTTTTTTTTCTTTTCTTTGAGAAGAGAGTATTTTTTACCTTATTTTCTCCTTTAAATTGCTTTTCTGATAAGGTCTTTTTTTTTTTCCATTCAGACTAGAATGAAAAAGCTTTATTTTTTAAATTAATTTTGTGTAACTTAAGGTCACAGAGTATGTTGTCTTTGACTTAAATGGGATCAACAGTTATGTCTAAAACTTTCTTAAAWTTTTTTGCAGTTTTGGACTCACAGCTCAGAATCATTAGTGAAACCAAACCTGCATGCCCTGTAGATATGGACTTGAAGTTTAGCCAGAACATAGGACATGTTTACAAAACTGTTTTGATAAAGTATGAGTAACCTAAGTGCTATTCTTCATGTAAGGGTAACCCTACTGAGATTCACAAGCTTCTCTGTGGCAGTCTTGTTTTCAGGCCAACATGCCTGGCTTTCTTAAATCAYATAAAATTCAGGTTCTGCTCAAAATACTGAAGTCAGCATATGTTATATATATGTCAATAGCCCTGGCCTTTTACCTAAGAGTTCASAACTTAGCACAGTAATAAGTCAAAGTCCCATATATACTAATTCTCCCTTATGTCTGAGGGAAGTTAACTTTCTTCTTCCAAATGAATATTTTTACCCTGAAGTAATTGAMAGTGAAAGGGACATTATTTTAAGGTTTTTGGAGCTATTCTACTTTGCATTGACTATTGCCAAGACCCAGTGGGGTCAATAAACATGGAAGTGTGAGCATTTGGCTATCCATAGCAAAGCATCACTCATCTCAAAGGAGGAAGAAAATAGGAAAGGCTGAATTTCAATCCTCCTTTCTCAAAAATACTTTACTGTTATTTAGTAAGTGGTTTGAAATTTTTTATCAGAGGAAAACTTGTTTGAAAACTGAGGGTTTTTTTTTGTTTTTTTTACTTGAAGCAATTTGATGCCACAGAGCATAAGAACTCCTGCACAAAATGTTATTCCATGGAAATTTCTATGCTGAGGTCTTCAATTTTTCCCGTAAGTGCAAGCTGTCAGGAGCAGAGCTTGTCAAGAGCACTTAGATATTTCTCACACTATATATTCAGTTATTAGTGTTTGTTTGTTCATAATGGATTAATTTCATCCATGGCCAGAGGGACGGCCAAGGACTGCACACCACTTAATTCGTGTGTAGGCCTGCATGATAGCCTTAAAATAGCCATTTAATGGGACATGGCCTTCCTTCTCCCCTCTTCCTCCATCCCCCAGAAGTATGTTAGATGTAAATTGTCATAACTAAAATTAGTAGGGAAGTTTTCTTCACAAACATGTATGGAGTTAAACCCACATAAACTYTTACTGCTAGGACCAAAGAATAGATTAACTCTGATTTTTTATAAATAGAAGAGAGTGCAGTAGTCAGAAAGCACCTTGTAARTTTGCCAGCCATAAAGGTACATTTTTAACCTACAGCTCTTGTGGCAAGAGTCCAGCTGAGTTCCTGTGCAAGTCTGCAAGTGAATTCATGTGTTGAGCTGAGCTCTCAAGAGCAGGATTTTCTTCTAAAACTGGAAATAGTATTAATATGCCACTGAAAATGTCAGGGGTTTAGAGCCATCCTTTCAGAGCTCTTAAAAGTAATCTTTTTTATAAATAAAGTGAAATTAGACATAAAGGTAATCATTTATCATAGAAGTGTGATATTAAGTACTCAGACTTATGGTAATGAAAGTGTTCCCACAGTAGCCATAATCTRTCATCAGATTTCACAGGTGACTTCTCTCTAAGCTTTCAGTTTAGTGTAATACTTCCAGTCTTAGTGAAAGGTAATAAAAAACCTTGATATATTAAATGAGTAAGTAATCAATGTGAGATTAAACATTTTTTTCTGTGATTGTATATTAATTATAGTTAATTGTACTTAGAGTCTAAAGATTAAATCATAAAACACAATAGGTTTCATCTTACATTCACTCTGTCTCTAAGGTAATTTAACAGAGCAGGTGGAGGAGAAGTTCATTCAGRAGTTTAACATGTCTATGTTCCAGGCTAAAGGTCCTGTGTAGCCACTAAAAGTAAGGACTTTTCACTGTGAAACAATGTGGAAAAAAATGCATTTTAACTAAAGTAACGTTCAACTCACATACAAAAAATATGACTTAAACGGCAAATAAGATTCTTGAATTAGATATAATTTCTTCTGCAGATACAAATAAAAATAACTTTTCTTCTCATTGCTGTTATGTTCCTGAACCATCCAATATAATGTCAGTTTAAAACCCTCTTGCCCTCCTATTTTCATTTTTTATTAAATCTACTAGAAACATGAAATTTATTTACTGTTTCAATATTTTACATCATACAGCCTTGATAACAATCTTGCTGCTATTTTTGAAGACGTTCTTGAAAGAAAGAAGGTTTGTAAAGATGTTTGTTGAAGTTCTCAATAAATATAAAGTATTTACAAAACGTTTATTGCTTATGCAGGAGTTAGTTTTGCTTATGGCTATATAATTTCAAATGAAGTGATTTAATTAATCGGATTATTAATTCAAAAGACTGTATCTAGTCGAGCTGAGTTTGGGTTTTTAAGTGCATGTGAAGAAACAGGAAGGTATGAAGATAAAATAYCCTCAAGAACTTTGTTTTCACTAAAATTACATCACAGAAAGACTCAAGATTTTGGGTTTGTTGTTTTTATTTTTTTAATTGGTTTAGGTTTTTACTTAAATCAACAAACAGGCTTTATTTTATAGTGCTAGCAAGGGAATTCATAAAAMTCAAATCAGTTCACTTCTTTAATGCAAATTTTCTGAAACAGTGAAAGCATATTTTCAGCAGATTTCATCCTTCTTGATTGAGGTGGTRCATACTGAACACATATAAAGTGTTGGTTATGGCTTTTTTCCTAAATGTCCATTTTATATCAGCTTCAACTCTTACCTACATGTCTTGCATCCAGCTATAACCATTGTACTCCAGAGYTAAGATTTTCCATTATTCATTTCAACACAGTAGTTACTAAAATAGCTAACTGCAGCAGTCTATGCATATGTTCACAACTTTWTACATTTTGCAGTAAAAATAAGCTGAATTATGAACAACAAAAAAAAATATCTTTCAGACACTGTAGGAATAAAATAGCTGAGTGAGGAAATTAATTTGTTCATCTGACACGGGTAACCAGGTATTTGACCAAAGAAAGAGGAAAATCCTAAATAATTATTTGGGTTGAAATGGACCTTTAAAGGCCATCTAGTCCAACCTCACCTTGCAATAAAGATTGGACATCTTCAACTACATTGAATTGCTCAGATTCCTATCCAGCCTGACCTTAAATGTTTCCAGGGATGGGGAKCCACCATCTCTCTGGGCAACCTGTTACAGAGCCTCATCACCCTCTTTGTTATATCTAGTCTAAATTTACCCTTTTTTAGTTTAAAATCATTACTCTTTGCCCAGTTGCATCAGGCTCTGCTAAACCGCCTCTCCTCATCTATCCTGTAGTCCCTTTAGGACTGGAAGACTGCAAAATGTCTCCCCAGAACCTTCAGTTCTCTAGACTGAAAAACCCTAACTCTCTCAGCCTGACTTCCTAGGAGAGGTGATTCATCCCTCTGATCATCCTTGAGGCCTCCTCTGGACTTGCTCCAGTAGGTAAATGTTCTTTCTATTTTGGGGGCACCAGAGCTGGATGTAGTGCTCCAGGTGGGGTCTCACCAGAGCAGAGGAGCACAATTCCCTCCCTGGCCCTGCTGTCCATGCTGCTTTGGATGCAGCCCAGGATACATTCTGAGCTACAAGCTTGTTAAGATTCAATGAGAGATGCCTCTGCCCAAATTAAGATGCACATGAATCCATATGCTAAAGTTAATAATGCAGATTTTAACAGTAAATTTGAGGTAGAGAGATAGAAATAAATAGAAAACAAGGGAGGGAGAGAAAGAGAGAGAGAGAGATCAAGCAGAAGATAGTTACCACCCATAGATCCAGCATCACGCTGGTGGCCCTTCTTGGTGGTGAGGGTCCCAAGGTKGTTAAAAACTTTTTTACTGTCTACACAGTTCTCTTATTCTATTGGTTAAATTATTTACTCGCTTCTAATTAGTCCCATGCTCAGTCTTTCTCTCCTTTTGGGTTGGTGAGCCATGAGTCGGAGGCAGCAATCTCCCCCTGCCWGAACTTTTACCCTGTCAGAGCTGACTTCAGCATAATTGCTGACTTGGCTTGCCCTGTGGCCTGCAAATTCTGCATTCTCTTTGTCCAYTGTTAGTGATACATCCTTCTCCCCAAGCCTTATTAGCCTGCCCCTCAGTCTGAGGTAACACCTGGACAAGAGTGTTATCTCAAGTTCCCATTGTAGTGGCTTATCTTACAGTCCAAGCTCCAGGTATGTGACATGCATAGCAGCAGCTGCTTCTTTTCAGAGTTTGCCACAGTGGGAATTMTTTTCCAGATACATTACCCAGGATGTGCTAACCAGATCTTCCTCCACCAGGCCTGGATCCAGCACCATCCTGCCACTCCATCCATCCTGTGCTTATCTCTTGGCAAAGTCCTTCGGTGATAGCAGTGCTTGAATATGATTTATTTGTTGTAAAAATATTTAAGAAAATAAGTCTATACAAAAATTGAAATATAGATAAGCAGAATATAATTATTTTATTCTTTTAATGTTTTCAGTGTGGTATCTCTGATGCAGGAGATACAGCTAAAAAAATGTTTGAATAGTTATTCAGACTTCACTTTATGAATATCTGCAGCAATTCATGTAAATACATGGTTACAATTTTCAAGCAATAGTTTCTGGCCACTGAATGATTTGGTGTGGTTTTCTGGCCTATTCTTTTGCTAACTGGAGCTCTGTTGCTCAGTTATTGTTTGCCCAGGAAGTCAGAGAAAATTTCCTCTGGTTTCTATTTTGGTTGTCGTAACTGATAGAAGCAGGTTTTTCACTTCAGAGATTTAAGTTTTTAAGTTTCTAGATAATTTTCCAGGCATATTTTCTAGTGATCAAAAGGGATTCTTTTATTAGTTCGTTCTCTTTGGCTAAAACCTGTGCAGAGAGCAACACAGATGAGGAATAAATACAGTCAAAGGAAATGTAATATGCCTTCTGATCAGAGAAATGTCTTTGACATATTCTCTCAAATGTATTAGACTTGGGAGTCTACTAGCCACCTGTGCTGGTTTTGGCTAGGGCAGAGTTAATTTTCCTCTCAGTGGCTTGAACTGTGTTTTAGATTTGTGCTGAACACAGGGYTGATAACACAGAGATGTTTTTGTTGTTGCTGGGCAGGGCTTACACAGAGCCAAGGCCTTTTCTGTTTTTCATATTGTGACAATGGTGAGGAAGATGGGCTGCATGGGAGATTGGGAGGAGACACAGCCAGGACAGGTAGCCAAAACTGACCAAAGGGATATCCCAGACAACGTGACATCCTGCTCAGTATATAAAGTGGGTGGAAAGAAGAGGAAGCCGGGTGCACATTGGAAATTTTGTTGTCTTCCCAAGTTGCCATTACATGTGATGGAATCCTACTTTCCTGGAGGTGGCTGAACCTGCCTGCCCTTGGGAAGCAGGGAATTAATTCCTTGTTTTGCTTTGCTCATGTGCACAGCTTTTGCTTCCCCTATTGAATTGTCTGTATCTCAACCCATGAGTTCTCTGGTTTTTTACCCTTCTTGATTCTCTCCCAGATSCTGCTCATGGGGTAATGAACAAGTGGCTGTGTGGCACTTGGTTGCTGGCTGGGSTTAAACCATGACACCACCATAGCAGAGTGATGAGTAGGCTCAGGTAAGGGGCTAGGTCACTTTCTAACTTTCTGAGAGATGCAGCCATATAAGAGCATTGAAGGAAAAAGAAGTGGGAAGTTCAATGTCTACTGGAACTGCCTGGAGGAGAAGTCTTACCTGGGAGCTGTTTGGAGAACTGGGCAGTGGAGAGGGCAACTGGACTTATCTTTGCAGAGGAGAATGAGTTGGGGAGGACTATGATGCAGTGACTCACTTCAGCCTCTCCAAGCTGGGGAACCTCCAAGGTGGAGGTCCTGGCAGGAGAGACAGGTTGCAAGTAGGTTGGTTTTTTTTTGTGTGTTACATGTGAATTTGGCAGTGTCAGGTTAATAGTTAGACTTGATGATCTTAAAGGTTTTTTCCAACCTAAATGGTSCTATGATTCTATGTGCTCAGTGGAGCAAATATACTTTATCTGAGTTTTTAAGAATTATTCAGCACTCCTGGAAAGTAAGTAGTTTCATGTAGACTGAATTACWTGGATGTCTTTGGTGTTATTCTGGAATGGCTGAGGAGGTACAGTGAAAAGTGTGGCAGCATAAAAGGCAATAAGGAGATGTTTTTTGAATTAGAAATGTAGCTAAATTTATCCGATAATCCCTRATGTTGAAAATTGAACAAAACTTTTGTAGATYCTTTTGTATATATTTTAAAATTCTACTGKGTTTCAGCAGGCAGAAAATACTGTGAGAAAAACCTCCCCTCTAGCAGAGCTGTTGCTTCTGTTAATAACACACTACTGAGAAAGCAGTGCAGAGGCATATAAAGAATTCTTTGTGAGGGAGGATTTGTTAATTTTTAAAAGGAGAGGTGTGGGAGAAACTTGTGTTTCGATTAAAGTCATTGTGAATTTAGGCTATTCAGTGGAGCATACAGAGCTCAGTGCTGTAAGATACTGAACCTCAGGGCTGTGATCCAAAAAAGCATTTAAATACCTGCCTATTGTCATGCTCCTGAATAATCTTAYAGCAGGAAATTGATCTTTTTATATTCTTGAAGGTGTATTTCTGTGTGCTTTTCTCAAATAGATCTTTAGTGCATTGTGGGTTTGAGCCCATGAGAAGCAAGTAGTGCCAATAAAGAACTAAGTACCAAGCAATCAACAAGAAATAACATCTTGATAGATGAAGTTGCAGCMAGAAAAATGGGCAGGAAAGAGGCTTGAAGACTACTGAGTACTGCAAACAAAAAGCTTTAGTTTCTTAGTCATAGAGTGTGTTGTTATATTTGAAGAAGCCAAGATTGTAAACTAGATTAGATATTGATGTTAATCATGTTACTGAAAATCAGAGCAACAATACTGAAATCACTGTCTGATTAACTACTCAGTTTTATAATTGCATGCTGCAAAGCCAGAGTAGTTCCATAATAACAGCTGACTCTCAATTCAGGATATTCATATAATCGTTTGAGGTATGAAATGCTAGGTACAATGATAGAAGGAAGGCATGTAAATCTATTTGAGAAGGTGATCATACTTCKGAAAGAGGAGGGAAATTGTTGCAGCCACGTGTTAAATGTTTGGGTTGAATATAAAGAAGTAGAAAATTGTTTCTGTTTTTCACTCCGCATAATGTAAGTACAAGCCCTGTAGGATTGTTGTCTCTCTTTGGCTTTTGATTATTCATGGGTTTCTCTAGATGGACTACAGAAATGGGACACAGCATCCTGGGATGCTGGCTAAAACAAAAGAAAAACAGGTTATTAAATGCTGCTATTGTTAGACTAATCTTTATTTTCCTTTGCATGTTGCTTTGTTTTGTTTTCCTCCATCTCAAATAAAATACTGCAATCTTCTTAGGTTCATTTGAGTCATAGAACTGCATTGTCAAAAAGACCATTGGGGTGTTCTGCATTCTTTCTGCATTGTTTGTAATTTTAATTGCATTTTTAATTTGTAATTCAGAACAACAAACTGCTAAGTGAATCAGAAATCTGGCAACTCTGTCCCAGTGACCCAAGGTAGAACTGACATACTCTGAGTTTTGGTACTGGCAAAAGTGGTTAATGGTGGTGGTGGTGTCTGGACAAACTATTGGAATAATCTAGTTTTCGTAAGATATTTAGATACTCAGCCTGTTTGGACGCTTTCAGGATTTGTAGCAAATACACAACTGCCACTGAATCCCCACTCTTCATTTTCATTTAGATCCTTAAACCTCTTTGATATGTTTCCCTTTGGTCCAGTTCAACACTCCTTAAACTCCATAGATATGTCAGCATAGCATCATTTCACTTCACAGCTGGAGTTTTGAAATAAGTCTTCAAAACTGAGAATGCTTGTATGGATTTAGTGGCTACCACTTCATTTTCCCATTCATATTCTGCTTTAGACTTCAAAGCAAAAATGGTATATGGAGGGAATAAAAGCCTAGATCTGATTTTCAGACATGTGACTTGATGAGCAGTGCCTGCCAAGAGGCTGGTGGGCCGCTCCCCCTGCCATGGCAGAGTGCCTCTTTACCCAAAACTTCRTAACCTCCTTTTCCCTGCCAGCCTGTGCAGTATGAGGTGTACAGCTGAATTCTGAGCTTGCAACAAGTCTARGTAACAACTGACAGTAAGAAGTGCAGTGAAATCATTATAGGATAAAAACACCCAAAAACCTAAAGACTCTGTCAGCAGTGAGTGATCTCACTGTTATCTTAGGTTTAATACTCCTTTTTCTGTCCAGGGCTTCTGMAGAGTTGACATCTGCAGAGGACAGTATCAGTAGAATATTCAAGGAAGGTGAATTAAGAGCTTCCAAAAAAAAAAATTAAAATCTAAGTCCCTGGAATATTTTTGTTCAAGTGAAGAGCTTGCAAATTGTACAGTAGTATTTCCTTATACCACAAAATCTAATTTATCATAATAAACTTCTTGCAGTGTAATAGCAAACTAGTTCATTTGAACTTGAGTGCAAGGATTTCTAGTGCAGCTAATCTGTGAGCATCACGCACACTTCATTACCTGGATTCTGAGGCAGGCAGTGAAGTTATTCTTGCTGTAAACATTTTTAGGAGGGAGAATTTTGAGGACCAGRCCTTCCCTTTGTGTACCAGTTGGGTATAGATTTGTTGCCTACAAGGATATGACACCAACTTTTGCCAGCTGAGACTATGAATCGTGCTTTTTCTAAATGGTATCTGATTGGTTTTCTGTGTAAAGCAATGCTTGCTTAATAMTTTTTTTCTCCTGCTTTATATTAGGGCCCCCCCAGCGAACTGTTTCCCCCAAACAAGACCATGAAGAAAGGAAGCATGACAAAGTTTTGGACAAGGGCAGTGAAAGTGGGACTTCCTGTAACGAGTTGTCCACYTCAAGCTGTGACAGCCACTCGGAAGCGAGCACCCCTCAAGAGAATGCCACCAGCACTCAGCCATCCACAGCCCACCAGCCAAACACCCTGACGCTGGATCGTCCCTCTAAGAAGGCCCCAGTGCAGTGGATGCCACCACCAGACAAACGCAGGAACAGTGAACTCTTTCAAACTCTCATTAGCAAGTCCAGAGAAACAAATCTTTCCAAAAAGAAGGTGTGTGAGAAGCTGAGTGTTGAGGAAGAAATGAGAAAATGTATTCAAGATTTCAAAAAAATCCACATTCCAGATTACTTTCCAGAGCGCAAACGTCCCTGGCAGTCTGAACTCTTACAGAAATATGGGTTATAGTAATCAACTCTTTCCTGACGTATCTCTGAGGCATTTGATGTTTGTTACATTGCCTCAACTTACTGATGTCATCCTCCTGGCCAACTCTGCCACCAGAGCTATTCCTGCTGCTTATTTCTTTCTGTGAACAGTGGATGTTGGATAGTACATGTTTTTCTTTAAAAATATATATAGAAAAAGATAGAAACTTTAAAAATGTAAAAGGCATCTCATCTAAACCACTTCATAATAGCAAAGAAAAAAATTGCATGGTCAAGAAAGATGGTTTTCGAACCACCGTCAGTTGAGCTTCATTATTGCTTTTGAACTTAACAAACAAAAATCTCAATCATCAGTTAACGCCTCATTTTATGTTACCAATAAAAATGACTCAGACTTGCTAAAGACAAAGAGAAACAGGGTTTAAAATTCAACTGAACTGGTTTTGGAACTAATTCCCAACATTCTCTCAATGTTAATGCAATAAAGCAAATACCTATTTTGCATGAGCACAATATTACAAATAAATCACACAAGAACAAGAGGTTGTCTGTTGCTTGGAGAATTACTTGTTTTATACCAAGCTTATAAACATAAAATGTCTAAGGGATTGAATTTACTTTGTTCTGGATCTGTGATTTTTTTGTGTGTACAGTGTTCTGTATGTAAGGATGGTGTAAATATGCCTTATATTGTTTTATTATTGCACCAACAATGTTCATCTATTAGTGCTTGTCAGGATTATTTCTGTGAAATGCAAATTTATGGCAGATTGTGAAAACTGGTTTGATGGTCTGAAAGTTTTTGTTATGTTATTCACTAAAAATGGAGAAAAATAAAAGAGAGTTTAATGTATTTATTAAAAGAATCATCTGGTAGATTTTCTTGGCTTTGTCATCTCTCATTTTAAAATRGAATCAAGCAAGTTTTTACTTTTTTGTTCAATATTTTTATAACTACTCTGCTGGAAATAAAAAACCAAAAACATACRTCAAGAGTGGGAAAAATATTTAGGGTAGTGCCATTTAATTGGAACTGCCTTACAGACCCTAAGAGAAAGAGAGTTATGCTAAGAAGCAGCACAGGATTAACTAAAAAATTGAGTGGTTTTACTAGCAGAGTGGAAAGTAGYTCCAATTTGACAAGTTCACAAAAATCAGCTTATAAATAGAAGATTTAAAATACCACAGCAGAGTGTGTTACATTTACAAATGAAAAGTTTCTGTGAATAGTCAGCTGTGTATGGCAAACCTGTTATCTCATCTCAGATACAGGAAAATAAATTCCTTYCTCATTACAGAAACACCAGGGAGACAACTGTGGTTCAGTCACAGCTGAAATGAGTAAGGACTGCAGGAGTTCACRAAAGAGCTGCTGAGTTCTTACAGATTCCAAATTGTTACTGTGAGCACACATATGTACACATACACGTTTGGAAGGGTTAATCTCCACACATTTTCTGTGGCACTAACTGCACAATTGTGTCAGAAGAGGTGTTTTGCATCTGATGGTAATTTTAAATGGTTTAGCTAAAGTAAAGAGGACTTGGACTATAATTTCCAGGGTTATTTCTGATACCTGCATTACTTTTTAGTACTCTAAAAGGCTACTTTAAAAAAACTTTTGATAGTTTTTTAGAAGCAAATTCATTCACCAATTCTTTTCTTAACCTATCTAGAACTATTGTTCTCCTATTCAGTTAATTAGTTAACTGCAACATATTTTGACAACATTTTAATAACTTGAATGACTGTACCTGGGATAAGTCTAGTCTGAACTGATGCAGACCAGTATGAGATCATTTGGCATCTCAGGTTTGCCTTTATGTTYCTTGCTTGCTTCTTCCTTCCCTTAAAGACCCAAAACTTTCTTTTGAAATTTTAATGCTTCTTAGACAAGTTTAGCATTTACTTTCTATCTATTCTAATCTTTGGCTTCCTAGTCTTTACTGATAAAATTTACAACTGTTTAATCATGACTTATCCCCCAGTGGATACAATTCTTGTTTTATTTAGTCCAAAGTTAGACTGATACCGGGAGTTTTGTTTCCATCTGGGATTATACATTTTAGATGCAGCAGCATCTTGAGCATTCCTAGTAAACCTTGCTGTTGAATTTGGGTTTATTTTTGCCTGCCTAGTTATTCTCAGTATTCCAGGAAGTAACTGCCTGAGCTATGTTTAGGTGATTTTTTTGACCTGTCTATTMGTTTTAATTTGTCAGTATATAAATATTTTTATGAGCTGTTTTTTTCTTCTATTATACTGCCTAAAATTTATCAGAATTTATTGATTCATTCTTGAGAACAGAATATTATGTTGATATGTCTTTTAATACAGGAGTACTGTAAGATTTTTGATAACCTTAACCCCTTTCCTTGTGTTCATGAGGCATATGATGTGGCAGATGAATGACATTACTGTTACTTGRTAACCACAGTGGCATCTTAAGACAAAGGATTTGGTTGCAGAATTGAGGGTTGATTGTCTTATATTCTTCTTATTTTCCTATGACAGATGCTTTTTCTTGTTTCATTTTAGTCTTCTCTTTCTCTTTTTTTCAGCTATTCACTTTGTTATGCACTAGAATAGTCTGCTGTGGGAACCTGTGCCTTTTTGGCTACAGCAGAGGCAGTCATTAAGCTAAATATTCACTCCATTTGAAGCTTATAAAGATAATGTTTTTCTGAAAAAAAACCCAACCAAAACAGATCCAAATATTGATTTTGGTCAATCCTCAGTTATAGAATAGTTTGGGTTGGAAGGGGCCTTTTAAAGGTCGTCCTTTTAAAAGTCCAACCCTCCTGCAATGGTCACAGACATCTTCAACTAAATCAGGTTGCTCRGAGACCTGTTCCAGAGTCTCACCACCCTCATCATGAAAAATATCTTCTTCATAACTAGTCTGAATCTACCCTCTTTAAAACCACTGAGCCTTTTCCTTTCACCACAGGCCCTACTAAATGATTGTCCACATCTTTCTTTTAATCTTGTATTTTTTTATCATCATATCTGTGTCTCTCCAGTTCAGAGGGGATGTTGTGGGGACTGTGTCAAAGGTCTTACAAAATACAGACAGATCTGTAGCTCTTCCCTGTCCACTGATGTAGTCACTCCATCACAGAAGACCACTGGATTGTTGAGGCAGGACTCTCCCTTAGTGAAGCTGTGCTGGCTGTCTGCCATAGCACAGCTTCTAACAGGATCTGTTCCATGATCTTCCCAGACACAGAGCTGAGGCTGACAGGTCAGCAGTTCCCAGGATCCTCCTTTCAGTCCTTTTCAGATGGGTGCAAATTTTGTTCAGTGTAATTAAAGACTAGGTAGGTTTTARTGAATAATTTAGTGGTAGGTTTAAGTGATGATTGCTTTGATAACATTTATTTTAAAATCTAAATGAGGAAAACATACAAAGTAATTTAACATGTAAATAAGGCAAGCACATTTCTGAAAGGAAAGCAATTCGTAAAAAATAGAATATTTGCCTTTGCAGATTTTCTTTCTAAATCAACACAATTCCTCTCATTATGGTCTTCTTGAAAATTCAACATGGAATACATATCCCATCATGTTTTTCCAATTAGTTTAATTCTTAATATTTAACGTGTTCAGAAATATGGAATGGTATAGTCTAGATTAAAGATTTGAAACTGATAAAAATAAAATATTCCTTTACAAGTAATCTCCCAGTTAAGCTAATATTTCATGAAAGTAATTAATTWGAATCTGATGCCAAAGTAATGTTGGTATTATTGCCCATATTTGTTTGCAAGGCAGGTGAATTTTAAGCCCTCATCATAGATGTTGCATGCACCAGTTTTTATTGTTCTAACTGAMTGATGGGGACTAGAGATGCAGTTTTGCCACACAGTGATGTTTATGCTTTAAAATGTGTGAACAAAGATCAGAATGACATGCTTGACTAGTCTATTGATGAAGGATTATCCATTAACAAAAATTTTTAAGTCTTRGAATAATTGCAGTTAATTCTAAAATATAATTTTAGAATTCACTTTCATTTCCTTTAAATGAATAAAATATGATAAATTGCATAAAATACATAATTTTATGGCCTCCTGTAAAAAAATAATGCTTATGCAATATCGTTTGACTTGCTAATGTTGTCTTTGTTCAAGTAATGATATTTAAAAATATACTTCCTACTGGGGGTGGAAAACCCAAATTAGTAAGAGAGGGCAATGTTGGGTTCCTTTTACAAGTGACTCATGTCCTGAACCAGGCTCTTTGGGATGCTCAGAAATTATCAAGAAATCTTCAGATTTCCGCAGGATTGCACCACTGGTGTGGCTCATCATAAAAATAACTTTCACACATTACTTCAGCTTATACATTACAGGCCAGCRAGTAGTTTCTCATTTTTCAGGGTGTGTTATCTAGAAGAGGTTTTCAGCCCGCTTCATATTTTCCACTCTGCCCCTCTGTTTTTCATTGTTACCATGGACATCTCCATGCACTTTTATTCAAGAGCTTATCCATTCCTTGCCTGAAGACATAYACTCAAATTCAGAAGAAACTAGACTACACTGGAAAAAGGTGGGGGAAGCTGGACACACAGGCAGTGTTACTGGTTTGAGTAACTTCACCACTGCTGACAAGAAGATGCCATAAAGCACAAGCTGGAAGGCAAAGTCACATTGCCCTACAGCTTGTGCTCTGTTTCAGACCATCAGGTGCCACATTCCTTAAGCAAAGACCAGTCCTCCAATGAAACAAGCCACAAAGGTATTATTCACTGATAAATGAACCACTGATTATGYCAGTGTCCTGTTGGCCACCTACACCTGCTGTGTGTTGGCACTGCAGCTAAATTGGATTGCCCCAGTTCAGAGATGGTGGTGCTGGGCTGCAAGAGGCTGGTGCAAGTCAAAGCTGTGAGCCCCTCCTCACACTGTAGMCCCATTCATGGGGATATACAGCTTGTTGCAGGCTGCTGTAGTGGGTACTTGCCTTCATACCGGAACACCTTCCATCACTATCTGAAGTGGGATTCTTGTTTTTTTCTGGTGGATCATTACTGTTTGCCATTCAGTGGGACTAAATCCCAGTRTTCTTATGTGTAGAACAATAGCAGAAGATGGCAATGTCTCCTGCTTTAGCACACTCTTCCTTCTTTGAAATTGGGCTTGTGACAGCATGAAATGGGGTGCTGAGAAAACAGAGTACAAATAGTGCCCAGAAGAGAAACTCAGCACCGACTGTGTTCCCATCTGTTTGGAGCCTGGCACCCTGGCAATCCTCAGCTGCAGGCATTAGATTGTGTAAGGCACATTGGGGAAAAGAACAAATGGACTCAATACAGTTAGTGATGAATATAACAGAAAAAGTGTTTGAGAATTTTCTCCTCCCCTAAGGACTCTTCCTCTTCTTAGTGAGCCATCTCTTGTCCTCAGATAATAAGGAAAAGGAATTACAAAAAACAGTAATAGAACAGATKGATACAGTGGGAATATCCATGTCTCTATGCTGTATTGCCTTTTAAAATTTCTTTTTCTTCACCATGTATTGTTACTTTACTTTCATTTTATATATATGAAAGGGAAATGTAGAAACAGCTTCATGGAATTAGTTCTAAGACCCTAGTTCATATAATCCTCCATAGACAGATTAGATGAAGTTCTAGCAGTGAGCATGTTAAGTGTTTCAATTACAGTGCAGTGTAAGTTTTAGCAAGCAGTCACCCCAGAACAGATGAGTACCAGTAACAAGAAGAAAATTAAATTTACATAAAAGGAATGGAAATCATAAATAGGCAATAAATAATATTTTCAAATTCCAAAGCAATATTTAATTCTAAAATACTATCACTTTACCTCTTACCTGCTTAGCATGTATGCAATTCATTACTTTAATACCAATCAATTGATAATGTGCTCCAAACTTAGATTCCTCCTGATATATTGCTGAAAGATTTCTTTCTTCATAAATATATACTGTACAGAGCAAATGTAAAGTTTTGACAGCAGGCAACACCTGATAGAATATTTTTCATCCCTCCTGGATTTCTAGTTTGTCCTAGGAGGAATTGTGAAAACTATCAATCAATGACCCTTAAAAGCTTTATTCCCTGTTTCTCTTCCTATTTAGGTGAATTGTGTGTTTCATATGGTGTCATTTTTCTGTTGAAGGTAGCATTTGATTCAATGCAGCACAAAACAATCACTGACAGTATGGCCCTGAATTTTCTGATTTATACCTACTCCTGATTTAAATTACATTAGCAAGCTTCTGACATGAGCAGTTTAGGTGACTGCTGAGTGATTGAACACCTGCCATGTCAAGAAATGAGCTTAAAGAAGCTAGGGATAAAAGTAGTCCTCCATGCCAYTGTGGTTTTGGAGGCACCCCAAAGGATTGAAAGCCCCAGTGCCTCCAGGACATGTCATGTGATGCTTCTATCTCTGTACCAGGAGGGATGAGGGGCTCTTGTGTATCCTCTGGCAAGGGCAAGCTTGCTTTCACTGTCTTGCAGAACTAAGACCAGTCTTCAGAAAAAAAGTTGCTCTTTCACAGGTTTTMTGATGCCAGTCCTGAATGTCCTTATGGAAAAACTAAAGAGCACCTTCTTGCTCTCTGATGAAAACGTAGGCTTGACTTCTATTTTTGTCACTAAAGTCACTAAATTTATGTGAACAGCTACCTGAAGCTTCTGTGGCAATTTAAGGACTGTTGTTTCAAATATATCTCATGACTCTTCTTGAACTTCTTCCAGCTGTTCAATAGTGTTTTCGGAAAGAGGATGCACATCTTCTCATTTTGGTAAGTAATGGAAGGGCAAAGGTAGGAAAAAAAAAGATTATCCCTCTCCTGCAATGTGATGGGATGTTTCCATATATAGAATTATTGATTATTTTTATATTGCAAATTACGTCACATTTTCCCTTTCTTTTACCTTTTTTTTCCCCTTCACTTTTTCCTGGAAATATACAGCCCAGATTTTAAATTATTTCTTAYGAGGCAGCTTTCTTCTAACGTTCAGTCATATTTTACTTTTCCCTATGTTTCTAATTACTTTTGAGTCYTTTTTTTTTWATTCAGATTTCATGAACATTCCTTTAACTTTGAGATGATGGCAAACAAAAATATGAAAGAGATCCTCAAAGGCACACAGAGATCCCAAATTCTCTGTGTCATTTACTGAGACTTGAGCATGTAACTTTTTTCTTTTGTTTCTGAAAAATTCATGTTATCTCTGCAGTGATCCCTATGCCCTTCCCCTCATCTCAATAAGACCTATCATCATCTTTAACYACAGCTTCCTACTTCCACTCAAAATCAATTTGAATTAATTTTACAAGTAAGCTTTCTTGACACTGAAATCAGGAATTATTATGCTGTCCTATTCCTTTCATCCACTAATTCTGTAGTGCGTTTGAAAGGAATAATGAATCAAGTTTGTCTGACAAGAGCTATGTTTTAATACTTGTTATGAATCTGTCTTATTCCCACACAGTACACAGGAATTGTCTGAACCAATCTGTGATAGGCATATCAGCAGGAGGGAAGTAATGATGCTGCTCAGTCAGGTAGAGAAATAAGGACTCTTATACATACAAGCTTTCAATAAATTAGCTGTACATCAGTGCTTCTGAAAAGCTACAGAAGTTTCCCAAAGTCTTCTCTGGCCCWCTGTGAGTCTTAACACACAGTGTTAACTGTCATGGAGGAGAGGGAAATTAAGTCAAGTACACGATTAAAAAAAAAAAAAAACAACCAAAAAAAACTTCTCCGTAGCTTTGAAAGTGATTTGAGTGGTTTCCTGCCATCTTCAAGTACCTGGGGAGCAATGTGATCTTTATGTGCTTTAAATTTATCATGCCCACATGATTACCTTGATGATCTGCTGATGGCCATCCTATGAACTGAGGTTCCCAGATCACTGAATTATTCCCAGCTAGTGCCCAGGAGCTGAGATCTTGCTTGAATTCATAGCAGCCATCAAAGGCCTCATCTCCAKAACTGTATCAGTGCCCACCTTAGGAAGCATAGACGTAAATATATGGATCATGCCTTAACAGTGGTGCAAGTGCAATATATTATTCCCACAAATACATTTATTAGATGTGTGCTACATTCCATCATGATCTTGACTGCAAAAAAATTCAGCAAAACTGCAATATTATGCAGGGCCYGTGTCCAGAACTACATCTTGAATTTACTGTAACCACTAAATGATCAAAGGATTCTTTTTAGCTGGTAAGATACCAGGGTCTTAAGCTGTCACATGCTTACACGATTATCCAGYTGATGCTTTCTCACAGGTCTGAAGATGTGTCATTCTTCAGGCTCCTCAGTCATCCACGGATATTCAATTAGAATGACTATTTATGCAGTAGGTGTGTGCWGATTTACTGATTATCCCAAAATGCCTGTCATTATTTACTTTTATATTTATTTTGCATGARCTGCATGTTTAATGCTGTACAGTTAAGCATAAAGACTTGTCTTCTGTCCCAAGACAATTGAAAATGGCAAAACAAGAACTGGGACCATTGAAGTGAGTGTAACATAAATGCAAAGAGAWWATAATTCCTATTGGTATTCCTTAGAATGTTTCTATTTAAATTTTATTACAGTGTGGACTATAATCACTATCTCTTCATATTCTTTTGTCTTTACATCAATGAAACCCCCTGTGAATCAAATCAAGCCATGTCTAGAGCATGCTTTTTCTGCACCCTGTCTTCCCAATTA